>JAQGBX010000196.1:0-43992 GCA_034698745.1 Megaphyllum sjaelandicum | reverse complement strand
TCTTATATTCTCTTAATTCTTTGATGGCAACAAGCTATCGTAGCTTTGCTGTAATTGTTATATTATTATTATTATTAATATGGCGGCCTCCGTTTAATATCTGCCAGGGTGAATTGCCGTCGCTGATTGCGGAGGGCACTTTCGCAATCCCATTATCATCTTTTGCACGATGATTTAACTTACGACGAGGTGATGTGTGCGACAGACATAATTATCAGCCAGTTAAGGAGGCCTTTAATTCGCCGGCTATAATGCTTTTCCAATGGGGCTTCTTGGGCACGCAGGCTCCGTTTTGGAGAGATTGCGAACATGGATGGCTCCTCTTGCTCACGGCCGTATCAACTTGCTGCGGCTCCTATAACTAGGTAAACACCGAACCCTTAATTGATACTAAACTCGACTGCGTATAGTCGACGAGATTGCAACATTGCAAGAGACGAAGGATGGGGGAAATGCAAATAAAGACATGTACGCAAATCGGTGAACTGGGCTCGTACCTTTGCTCGAGACAGTGGCATTGGCCACCAGCAGGAAGCAACACTTTTAACCAGGTTCCTCGCCTTCTCCAGAGCGACTTCCCCTCCCGCCAATATGTCAATGAATGCATTTTGAGCAGCAGGACACTCGGCGTGTGACAAACGTATCTTTACTATAGATCAGCTGATGAGTAAGCGAATCTCAATGCCAAAATGGCTCGGAGAAACGCTCGATAAGGAGGGTCACGCTGATGAAACTCGACAAGAGTTGGAACTCAAGGTGGTGGCATAAAAACCTCGATGTTTGCTGAGAGTTCAGGAATCTCAGGAACGTCGTTATTTGAATATTTCTCAAGCTGAGTGTTTGGTTCTACTCCGAGGGTACTTCGAGGGTATAATGGAACTCGATTTGTTTGCCGAGCAGATGACTTGTAATGAGTAATGTTACGATGCAAACTCGATTAAATTCTCAGAATTGAAATAACTTTGGTCATGCATTATTTGGGATAAGAAATGAATGTTGGCAGACAGTGCTCGCGGACTATGCAAATTAAATTGTCCGTATTGTTTGTGTGAGCAAAAGTCGATTTATGAACAGCCGAATTCCCAGTACTGTATATTTAGTGATAACCCGTGAACATACTGTACTTCGTAGTAAAAAAAGCAAGTTCTTTTATTTTTCATTTTTCATTTTAATCAGCTTTTTTCATCCGACCCTATATATTTCATACGACAAATGGAAGATGGGAATTTGATTGACTTAGACGAGTGGATGAGCAATACTGTAATGGACAATGCCATGGCATATTTTACGCGGATGCCAACAAGAGGGCATTGAAACCCAATTCAGTTTGAAACAGACTGAAAACCTTTCACTGGAAGTATTAAAACTTGTTTGATTATATATAACGCAATAGATATACATGTATGTGACAAGCATAAAACCTTTTCCATTGGTTACATCGTGAATATATGTCCAAGTTTTGAAATACCGTTACAGAAATAACCAAGTATTGATGTTATCTTTACTTGAGTTCCTTTACTACCAGTTTGGTTAAGAAAATACTATGAACGAAAGGTCTGCGTTTGAGGGCCAAGTTAATGCAACATTTCAAAATGGCCTAACTGGAGGATACAGGGATTACGGGTGTCTATACAGAATCTGCATTCTTTTATCAGACAACTTGTGCTTCCAAATAATAATTATTCCAGAGGAAACTGAAATTCCTGCGAAACACCTATGATGTACATGTATAATCGTGTTATGATTTTAATTGAAAAGCGATTTATGAAATACAGTCAACATCTCACCAAAACATTGACAGAGACTGTTCCATAATTTTTTCCGGTTCTGTTACTAGTTTTTTTGTCAACCAAAATTGCCGAAACTCAGCCGACAAATATGTTTAATAAGAATATAGAACCATTCTACTTTTTCTAGTACAAATCTGATTCAAATTTTGATTTCTCCCACGAGGATCCTCTCAAGAAAGCTGAAACAAAAACATGCCCACAATTTCACAAATATTTTCTGCTGTCTGCAGCCTAGGCTAGAGCGAGCATGAATTCCGCAGTCAAAAACTAAGAGGATTTCGTGGGATTACCGTACAATAATACCACTTTTAGTCTCTTCAAAATCTCCAGGCCGATTTCGAGTAAGTATATATATTTGCACTTCAATTAATGCTCGCTTCTTTTCCCTTTAGCATTTCTTAGGACGCCTACACGTACCACCGGGGCTATTTATTCAAGATTTAGCATGACATCGCCTAACATTTCGAGCATATCCTCGTGTAGTCAACATACTCATTTCAACCGAACCTGATCTGGTGCTGAGAAAAACTGTGCCACCTGTAGGGAAATCGATGAGCAAAAAAACACCAGTCTTGAAGGCGCAAGGCGGAACAACTTCAACTTGGGAGCTACAGACTACAGGATTCAAACCGTGGTTCACGTGTAATAACACTATAGGTAACAGCAAAAAAACACATTACGGGAATGGAGGTCATCCAATGACTGATGATGAAAAATGCGTGCATCTCTGAACGAAACACGTGTGGTAGGGGGGGGGGGGGGAGCACCGATAAAAAGCATAAAATTGCCAAAAGTCAGATTATAACCCCGCAACATGATCACCCACGCCGCACACTTTTGGAATTCATGATTGGAGGTTTCAGTCCATAAACATTTGTTTAAATAATTTATCGGGTATAATGCAGGCGCCCCTGAGCCACGCGAAGGTTTATTGACTGCATTTCCACAATCAATATTTTTCTTATCTGTAGGCTTTATGGCAAAAATTCCGAACGCGGATTTTAAGAGCATTTAATGTGGCAGAAGCGTAATATATATTGCCATGTACACAAAAACCCAGCGGTCTTAATTCCCAGTACCCTCCACGTTCGGGTTTACTCGAAAGAACATGCTTTTGAACACCTCCTTGAGCCGATTTCCACTTAAGAATCAGCGCGATCCAAACCTCGAGTTTCTGAGCGTCTGACAACTTTGAAGCATTAAATGTCGATTCAATCTTGGGGCCCGTCCACTTCCTTTTGCAAACACCGCTTTGCACTAAATGCTTTTCCCGCAATATAATTACCGAACATGTGCCTGCTTAAATATACATATGAGTCATGAATGTAGAATGAGGTGGCAGGAGCTAACCAGCAATCCTATAACTTGAATAAATAAACCATGATGGAATTGAGCAAAGGGTCAGATTCGCTGCTACATGTTGATGGCACAATCCCGAATCCGTTTTTTAACCCCAAAAAACTGAAAATCGTGCAGAACTTCGTGGAAATTATAATTAATGTACACATTTCCCAGAGAAGGCAAGGCCTAGTTTTGATGCAACACTGTCAACAAAACATATGGTACTGATGTCACAACAGTCAATATACATTATATTGCCCAGATGATCGACACTGAAACTCGGTCGCTCAAGAGTAGATTTGGGTTACAGTAATAGCAATGATAACGGCTTTCGGCCTACATAAAAGTAATATAATAAAGCCTACAGTTAGTAAACAGATACGAAAAATGGCAAAGGTAAAAACTGGAATAAAATATATGAACTAAATGAATGGAAACCAATCGCATTTTTTGGTAAAGTTTCGTCAAAATTTAAACAATGTATGCAACGCCTCTCAGTGCGAATAAAATGCTGCTCAGTGCAGTTTACTGTACGGATTGTGACCGGAAAACTGTCGAAAAAGTTCACTCCCAGGATATGACAAGTACCCCTTATACCCTTATAATGTCGATCCTTATTGAGACCCTCGGGGCATTGTTTCTTGCTTCGTAGACCAAATGAAGGTTTCGTAATCATGCCGGTACCAAGTGATTCAGAAATTTAGTGTATCGACGTCAATTTAACCGAAGGCACGTTCTTTTAGTCGAAGATGGGATAAGAAAACCACGTGATGCCAGCTCACGTGAAACTCGGCATAAGGTCCGTTGCACTACAATAATAGATCACAATACCTGCATTTGACCAATTCAATTAGAAAAATCGGTATGGCATGGAGAGTGGATGGAGCCAAAAGGCAGGCAATGTGCAGTTTCTCAGAAATTTACACGAGTGCAACCTAATTACTTAATAGGGATTGTACTTCTGCAGAAAATCCATAGTTAACATATAACCCACTTTGTGTAATTTCCCAGAGCATACAAGTAAAACTAATATTTAGACAAGAAAATGAAGAAATTGTACAGCTATAGAATTTTATTGCTATAGCGTGCGGTCAGATGACCATTAAAAATCGAACTCCGGGCAAAGGAACACAAGTAATTGAGGTAAACAATAAGGCCGAGCCAACTCGTTCATTTTGTTTCAAAAAATACACAAGTCCTGGAACAGTAACCACTGGATACACTCAATAATATTGGAGGAATCCTGATTGCCATCGAAATACGATTCTATATTGACTCAACTTTAGAAACAATTGCAAGAATATAGGTTATAGTAAATTGGTTTATGTTAACAGTTTCTTCGTTATTTCGTCTCTTTATCTTTGTCCCATACCAATGATAAGTAGCCTATTATCAATCGATAAATAAATTAGATTTTCTATTATCTATAAATGATAAAAGTGCCAGATATAATTTTAAAAAACAGGTCTAGTCAAACAACATTTACACCTAAATTGTCACCTAAAAACGTCAAAAATGTAACCAAAATAACTATTCCAAACATCAATTTGAGCGGAACTTTTATTCCAGTGACTTAGGGTAACTGCCCTGAAAAATAATGAAATTTAATACATAACAAATCATTAGTCGCAATTTACATGCTTGGGACTAGGTAATAAATTAATAGTTTCATGATTATGTTTTTCAACTTCTTGGAAAGTTTGAAAGCTTTCATGCAAATGCCACGCAAATATGTTTAATAAAAGTCCATTTAAATGGATTTTACGCTTATAGAAATCCAAAAATTAGTGGCTTAACTAGCACCCAAAAGAGTAAGTCATTAGTATGACCACCGTGCTTATTAAAAAAAATTCCCTTCTATACATTTCTGGTTGGTCAAATTTCACCCCAAGAATGACAGAAATTCCTACAGAGCAACATTTCAATTACAGTATTTTATGTATTTTATAACGATTTCAGCTGAAATTACACGCTAAATGTTACATCTGGCATCATTTTTATTACATGCATGTGCGCAAGGTTTTTACGTGTATTCATTATATATTTCTCATACACTTTTCAAAATCAGCCTTGACCTGACAATGTGTTCAATTTGCACAATGAGATGGCAGAATCATAGTTTATTGCCAAGCTGACTTACTAAAAACTGTTTTTGTTTGTCATCACTGAGGTACACGTTTTATTTGTTGCATGTTTTCTTGCGGCAATATGCAACACATTACTTATTGTGACTTTTACCGTCACCTTCAATGACTGAATTCAGGAAATACTTGAATGGCATTGACAACTGTTGAAATGGACGTTGCAAAGCTCATCTGTCAAATTCAAATGGCCATTATACCCCGTTTAATGAAATTTTTGGATATCTATTGCTATAAACTGTATACAAATGTATCTACTTTAGGCGAAGGAAGGAATTTAGGTTTGCCTACTGCATTAACCTAGTTAGACAAAAGGTCTAAGTTAACTGGGACTCCAAACACTGGTTTTGCTTTGGGACGTAGAGTCAATATTTTAATAGCAATATCAAAGCCATTTGCTTTCATTAGCAACGCATTATGGAAATATTAATGAAAAATTTTAGCCATATATTACCGAGAAAAAAAAACCTGTTGCAGTATTTAAATAAAGTACAGTAACGCTAAAAGCTTGTCTGAAATTTATCATTGCAATGCAAAGGAATGGGCACTATTCTGCGTTTGACGACGAGAATACCAATTAGGCCAATATGGTCGCAATGTCCGAAGTAATGGGCATTGCCATGGCAACATCACACCTTAATCATTGAAATCACAACTCCTGGCTAAAGACTAGATGATCAGGAAGCAGTTCCGATACCGGTAGCTACGATGTCAGTTACATGTACTTCTGAAAATGTGCCAAGACTTCTCTCCAAGGATTGAGAAATCAATGTATAGGTTTGCATGGCCATTTTTCGAGAAAGACATAGCAACCCACATTTTAGGCAATACCTTATAATCATCCGTACCATTCTGAGCACTAGGCGACTTCTGACAATGAAAGAACTTCAACAGATGAAGCAAGTTTCAATGCCGCCCAGCAGATTGACAGCTTCAATTGCAATCGATGATTAATAGTTTTTTTTGTTTCACTAATTAACAATGTTCATGGCCATTTACGGTCAACTGACAAGGCGTTGGGATAAGTAATAAAATAAGAAATTAAAATCCTAAGGGTGGAGGAATAAGACATGCAATGTTGGTTGGTTGGATTTGGAGGTTTTAGGGTGTCGATGCATCAAGAGGAGACAAAGTGAAAAACCACAAAATGCAGCACCATATCTCTGCATTTGCTCAGGATGGGGTATGTCAAGCAAAAACTGGTCTGTTGTGAGACGTTTTTACCTAGACAACCAACGTTTTAGTACTACAACATCACCATGCCTTCGATATTGAATTTCCTCCAGTGTCAGACTGTAACGACGTTAATGTTCCCGCCTAAAACAAATTGGCATCTATTACTGTCCTCATACTGTCGACAGCACACTTTCCCGTTACAATTCGGACATCGCTCGTAAACATTAGATAAACGTGAGTAGACTGTCATCAGCCAAAGAGCGCACCACATTCCGAAGGTGCATAAACCAACAGGATGCCGGATGCGACAATCGAGAAACGTCTCGTTTTATTGCAAAAAGTAACGCCGACTAAGCGACCTAAATCGCGTCTAAGTGGTTAATAATTTAACACGAAATAATTGCTGAAATAAATAATTGACAATGAGGTGGCACGAGAAGCATTTCTCCCTTGCCCAGATCTTCCCATCCACCCCCAATTCGCAAACCCAAAGGGTTGAGTGCGGGGGATTTTGTAGGAGCTATACCGGCGACTATATGCACTTACTTGCCAATGATTTCGTGCAATTCGTACACATCGTCGAACAAAATCTCGTCATCTGCCATGTTGTCGTAAGAGGCGACTTGAAAAAGCACTGAACTACGGCGAAAATTAGATGAATTTGAAGAAAAAGTCGGCGTAATGAAGCGCCGATTTAGACCATGGTGGAAGAACGCGGAAGACCATCTCTAGGAGCCATCGTCTTACCGATTATCAAATAGCAAGCTCAGTTGCTCGCCGACTAGCACATTTTGGACACGTTTCAGTCGAGCACAATCAGTTGCAGGATATAACGCAGAAAAATGGGAGATAAAAACTATGGGAATAGCAAATAAAAATAGAACAATTGAACAATCTTTCGAAGCAAACAAACATTCGCCCGCAGCAGCTCCATGCTCACAGCGTTTTCAGCCGAACGGCAGAGGGCCATCCATAAAGCGCGACTTCCCGGCAAATCTGACAGCTGGTAGCGTGGCGCCATCTAGTGACCGCATTCGAAAACGTTACAGTAAAGCTCAGTGGCGCAGCATGCCGTGAAGGGTTAACAACGGAGTCGCGTAGAGTACGCTCGAATGCTTGTGAAAAGAGCAGTGAAGTGCTAAAGAAGCGGAGTCGAAACAGCGGAGTGCGAAAGAACGTGACTCGATCATTACCAGCATTACTTCATAGTATCATTACAAGTTTACTTTCCTGAAAGTAAAACGCCCAAAAGCCAATAAATGCTTATTTTATAAACAATAATGCGAAAGAACCTCATTTTATGCCCCCAATGAGCTAGATTATATTTACGCACCTTGTATTAAAAAAAAATGAGTGTTTTCAATTAAAAACGAACACATGCATCCCCACAATTTATTTTGAGCAAATAAAAATAAACGTACGACAGGTCGTTGATATCTGATATTTTTTGTGTGTGCAAAACTTGGGGAAAATCGAAGTATAATAATTGTAAGTTAATCTTACACAAAATCATTGTGTGGAATCAGCATGTATAGGGGTCGCCACCGTACGAATCGCAGCGCTGTAATGATGGTCAATTAAGGATCATGAAGAATACTGTATTCTCCAATTTTCGTTAATAAAATTGTAGTTAATTGATAAATTGATCGTGTTTCATTGCTCAATTTCCTATGGAAATCAAACACTCGCTTTATTCCAACATTTTCCAAGAATTTTTTTAAAGCAAACAAGACGGACTTTGAAAGTTCATGAGAAATTTAATTACAAAGGCGACTTACTCGTTTATGGAAATTATAAGCGCCTTTAAGTGTTTGACAATTTTGCGGTTTCTCAAAAAATATCTAATTTGTAGCTTATTTGCGTGACAAGGAGTAAGACGTCACATGAAAGTCATGAAATAATGTGAGCTGTAGAAGCACGTCGTGGAATACGTGTAACTATGAAGCTAGATAAAATATTTTAGATATTAGGATGAAATAATGAGAGGTTATCTAGCTTATGACTCGATCACTGTTAGAAAGTGACTTTCGGAAAGATATACAAACAAGTACATGTTTAAAAGTTAAACAGTACATGTACATTTTAGTTTTATCAAAGCTGTTTCTGACCATTCTCTAGGTCATCCGCTTTAGATTAAAAAATAAATTAATCGCAATTTATATTAAATAAACTTTAAAGTTAATTAACATTAGAGTTTAAAGTGGACTGTTTACTATTAAAGGACGAGTTCAAGGGGCATGTAAGCAACCGAACACTACACGAGAATGTGCAGTGTTTGCCAATGTTTAGGGGCAACTGGGGCATCGTTCTCGATCGTTATCAAATTTCGGAAAGTATTGCATTTTGATTGCATTGAAGACTTGATGTTGATTTCAGGGGAAAAAAGCTTGCTTTTTCCCAAACGTATCACGCCCTTTCGTACTCAAATTTTGTTGCATTTGCTCCACAAAAGATGGCTATCACTAGGTATTTTGTCCATTCTTCCTGTGGTTCAGAATATAGAAAGGATGAGAGCGAGATTTAAAATTTATTACGGCCAATATTTATATGCACAAGGCTTTGTACGATTAAATATTGGTTTAGTAATATCTCACAGTAACCGTCTTATGTTTCTTCTGTCGTTTTGTTGAATTTTACTCGTATACATTACATATACATATAACGTATACATACGTTATAAATACGCCCAGTAAAAATACTTTGCACACAGATTCACTTGGGATGTCTCAAAAACTGTCGGGATTCTTCTTTTAAGACATTATAAAAGTTATCATACATTTGGCTACTCTCATTAACACTATTGTTATGTACCGAATTTGTTGAGAAATCATGTGAAACAGTCAAAATGGGTATAAATGCCATGCCAATAATATACTGTAGGTTTGCAAAAAGAGGTTTTGTGACATATTTATAGGTTCACATGCACATGATGTTAATACATGTAGAACAATTCGAATATCCTTTATCCAAAATGCTTGGGATCAGAAGTATTGGATATTGTAATATTATCTGCATACACATAAAACGATACATTGGGTACAAAGTCCAAGTCTAAACACAATTGTCTTTCACATACAAGTTACATGTATAAACGTAGCCTAGAAATTTTTATACACTATTTCTAATTCTGTGCATGTAACAATGTTTTGCATTCGGAACCCAAAACGTTTGAGATTTTGGAGATACTTAACCTGTATTCCACGTTATTTTAAGGCACAACCTAGCTGCTGATATTCCTATACAACTTTTATGAAAAATTCGTCATAAAACAGTGTTTGGGCACTTGAAATGCACTTGGAACAATTCCATAAATGCATTCAAAGACCATAAGATGCATCATGTACTTACAATTGATGTGTATGTTGCAGATGAAACTTATGGAATTTTTTGAGAATCCTCACTTTGTAATGTTTTGCATGACACTATATAAATTTAATAAGCAATACATACATGTACCTCTTTTCTTCATTTGTGCTTAAAATGCCTTGAATAATAGCAAAGACTTATAGTTGCAAATTTTTTACATTTTAATGGATTATTCATAGTGTAAAACTCCAATTTTCCAATCTCTACACAAGACTGGAATTTTCGCCAATTTCAAAATAACTTAAATATTGAAAAAGGCTGATTACCAAATAATTAAATTCTATAATTAGCTGCAACTCAAAAAGTAATATAAATAGTTACATTCACGTAAATACAAAACTGTAAAATAAAAACGCATTGATTTAAATGGGCTAAGTAAATAAATCAAAATAAGCGTTTCAAAAAGTGCTGCAACAGATTTCTTGTCACTCACCGTATGCCCCTACGTTTTGAGCGATTAGAAATAAGCATTGACCAGAATTCAGTATAAACGTACAAAATAAAAGAGAAGCAATATTGGCATTAAAACAACACTGAAACTGCTTTGGATAAAATGAACTAAAACACAAATAAGAATAATTTTGAGTATATCATATATGGCTGTCAATAGAATCATGACACAAATTGACGCTAAAAAGTCTTGCCGCTCTGCGATAACCTTTTGGGCTTTTCAATAATAAAAATTTCACGCTTCAGATTTTCACTCCAGATGCCCCTATCATCATCCAAATAATTCCCACTTAAAAGCACTACAACAGTTGTATGATAGGCAATATTAGGCATTTAAATTATTGATAAGTGGGAACATTCTTTTGAATTTCAAACTTGGAAAGGCCATTGATGGGGGAGCATTAGTAAGAAATTGCTATTTACGAAATGACTAAATGTTACTTAGATCTTTCACAATCTTTTTAAAAGATGGCACACTTCCGCTGACGACGTTTTTGAGGTTCTGGCCTTAATACTGCTCTGACTGCTTCATCGAATACCTAAACAAAATAACATTATCATCACTTATCAACATAAAAACGTACATATTTCTTATCATTTGGAAACAATTTCCTTCCATAATTTTAGAAAATTATAAGAAATGCATCCTTACCTGCTTTAAGCCTCTTTGTGTAAGTGCTGAACATTCCAAATATTTTACCGCTCGTATTTTAGATGCTAATTTTTGGCCTTGTTCTCGCTTAATCGGGGAAAACCCTTGTTCCTGCAACTGGGCAAGGCTCTCTTTGTCTTCACGCAAATCTACCTTGGTGCCTATGGCCAAATATTTGGAAATTAGCAAAACACAAACCAGAAAATTTAACATAAATTTTAATTACAGAGAATTGTCTTACCAACTAAAATGATTGGTGCATCTGGACAATGGTGCTTAATTTCTGGATACCATTTAGAAGTTACATTTTCAAAAGATGAGGGACTAACAACGCTGAAGCAGATGAGGAACACATCAGTCTGGAAGTAAAAAAATTAGACATCAGATAACTGGCATTTAACATCAGATTGGAAAATACAGTAAAAAGTTAGCAGTTGGTAAACTGCGCATGATTTACCTGTGGATAAGAAAGGGGCCTTAGTCGATCATAATCCTCTTGCCCAGCAGTGTCCCACAATCCCAAGCTTACTGGAATACCATCACACATCATTGCAGCAGAGTAATTATCAAAACTACATAAAAAAAATAAAAGGTGGGAGACAAATTATTTTCACAATAACAAAGTGTTTCTCACAACTACAACAGTACTCTAAATAACTCAAGATATTAACAAAATTCAATTTGTAATATAATTCATAACAACAACAAAATTGACTATGAGAAGCCCAAAAAGCCTAGTACATGTCCAGCTGTTAGTGACTTAGCGTAATGGTCAAATTGATTCAATGGATCTTATGCAGAGTAATGTATGGGGCTACATCACGTGATCTTTTCATCGAATCAACAACTAAAAGAATGTGCCTCGGCACAGTCTCCGGGCACTTTTCGCCATTGGAATGAATGAAAAGTCACGTTATATTTGCATGCTGACGAAATCTGCAAAAGGTCCATTGGCTCAACGAACATTAAACTTGGGTTACAATTTAGTTGAGTTTAAAATGTTACGCTAATGTATGTACGTGTTATAATTTATTTTACCATGTTTCTGGGTACTATGTGATACTAACCTTTTGCAGTTAGTTTTTAGCCAATCTTATGTGATTATGAAATTTGCCAGAAGTCCATTGACATTAGGTTACAGTTATGCAAGGTTTCCCCCCCCCCCCAATTTCTATAGAGCATTATATATTTCAAGGGTTAATTTCCTGATTTTTACATTATTTGTAAATACTGTAATTTAGCCCTATCTCAAGTTGTAAAACTACACTGCATATTCGCAATAACTTTTCTAGTCTTCATCAACTGCTAATACTAATAAATCAAAAGCAAAACTGATATACTTACACTGTAGGCACATATTCGCCTGGAAAGCTGTCTGTTGTATATGAAATTAATGCACAGGTTTTCCCCACCTATCAAAATTTATGATTAGCAATTGTATAAAAACGTAAAAACACATACTTATTTATGACTCAAAAACATAAACCCACCGTTCCATCACCGACCACAACACATTTGATCGGTCGACCAGAAGACATCCTGTCAATAATGCCTTTACAAGTAATGAGAGGCCAAATTGGTGAATACCTTAATTTCAGTTCCAGACTGCAAATGAAAAGAGAAAATTAATTAGTGAACAGCCTCCAAAGCAAGCGAAATTTGTTGTGGCTATGTAGAAAGCTATACAAATGCCACAAATGTCGTTGACTTTCCGTTCGATCAATGATCAGTTTATTTTTATGCAGACATTCACTGTACGGTAAGATATGCTTTCCAGTCCAATGGCACTTTACATTGGAAGACAGTAAACTGTCCTGAGTGATACTCATGTTGTAGTTTTTTCAAGCTGAACAAGACAGTTCACTCTGATATTTGAAATAGTCCAGTCAGATACTAGAAATGGGTGGAAGACCCAAAACAAACATATATATGATAGGTGCTTTAAGTAGACGCCATTTACGCAAGAAAGGTGTACCTACAGTACTCCAACACCGATATACTTTCCTGGAATAAGTTGAGCATTATATTCTGCCGATATCTAACATCTGGTTCAACAAACTTCTCTTTAAAAAAACCGAACACCGGTTGTTTTGATTTCGAATCACACGGATATCATATGTGCATGTACGTCTATTAAATACCACACAATTAACTTACTAATGCAAGCATGGATCAATAATTGGTCGGAATATAAGACCAGACGTTTGCCGTACATAACAGTTTGAGTAACACGATCAGGAAATAGCAAAAAGTAAAAGCATAATCTTTGAATGACGAAATTATTCAACATGAGCCACCCCAAAACAATGAACAAGGGATGGCTCGGTGAGTCACCGCACCTTGAACCTTGAGCTTATTACGCACACCAGTGGTCTCAGTTAGTTAAACGAAACTAAATTAGCATTACCGACGATTCGTCGATAGAAAAGAAGAAAATATAGACAAATACACACCAAATTAATAGAAATACGACACAATCAAGCGCAGCAGCAAGGCTTCAGACTATTTACAGAAGCGGCTAATGGGTGGCGCTAGTAGACAGAGTCCTGCGTGACCATCCTACATCTCCTCCCCTCTGGTAAACAAAATAGAATCTTCCAAAGCGCATATTCCACCCCCGAAGAATTTATCTGAAATTCTGAATCTTAAATCTTTCCATTCCGATAACGATTCTGTCTGAATACGCTGCGAGATATTTGTTTTCTTCCGAATCCTGATTTTTTGCCGTAATCATGGTCACCAGAAATCCAACGGTGAAATACACCCAGGTGAGAATATTTTTATGTAAATATACGGATTGGAACGATTTGCATATTCAAAAGCATTCTGTAGAATGCTGAAAGGGCTGAAATAGCAGTGCACTTGAGTCAAAGTCGAGGAAAGAAATTTTTTTGAATTTATGCTAATGAACGCCGTTTACGGAAACCTTGAAATATGATTCCAATTTGCATTTTCATCACTTATGTTGCACTTTTCAAAGTACATGTATATGGCTTTTTCAGTCTTCCGTTATTTTTGTAAAGAAAATAAATAATTTGAGCAAATTGTTTACTTAATTATCATTGTATGTTGAATTAAAATATTATAGAGACAAACATATTTAGAAAATTTTATTTTGCGAATTTCTGAAATTTTACTTACAGTACATGTATGTCCCTTAATTATGTTGAATTAAAAAATGTATTATAGACAAGCTTATTTAAAAATTATTTTTATTTTGCCAATTTCTGAAATTTTACTGGTGTCAAATTAATTATGTTGAGCACTGTAAGACTAAATAATTAAACACCGTAAAATATCGCAACCATAAAAAAGTTTGTTTTATTTACAAAACACAACGTTTCGACGCAAAATGCTGTACGTCTTCAACGGGTGTCAATGCGGCGATATACAGTGTACATGTACGTTCATCCCACCTACATCCATTTTCATCATTTGTCACCAATAACCATGGCAAGGAGACATTTCAGTGGATGGAAGGGTTGACGGAAAATTGCTTACCAGCCAAGTATGCAAATGGATGTGCATGTACACTGTATATCGCCACAGTGATACCTGTTGTGTCGAAACGTTGTGCTTTGTAAATAAAACAAACTTGTTTAATTGATAATACATGTATAATACATCCAAGGTTTCTGTAAGTCACTTTCATTTGCGTAATTCGAAATGTTTCTTTATAATGAATTAGTTTAAAAAATGTTGCTAATTAAATTCTTGATAGTCGGCTGCTGTAAATTCATATCCGTACAGTCGTAGTACAAACAATATTGATGTCCGAATTAAAATGTTGATTTATAAAGTTAGGAGAACCATAAAAGTTGTCCTTATGTACAATGATACAGTTGTCACTTTTCGAATGGTTTTATTTGTTAGGCTTGATTTTTTTATAACTAACAATCTTTTGTGCTATCGCGATAATATATTAAAGGTTCCCGAAAATAATACCGAAATTTGGTAACCCAATTTTTACTGAAACGTAGCAAAATGGAGAACTGATGTCCAGCAACTCAGTAATTACCGTTTTCTATAAATTAGAGGAATAGAACGCGACAATTCACTTCGGCTCTAACTTCCTTCCTCAATTATTATTATTCTTTTTTTTTGTGAATTTGGGGATACCGCAAACATTGTTTGAAGTAGAAATAGGGATACTCAGACCGAAGCTTTACTGGTGGCAGTTGTGAAATCATGTTTTCAAACGTGACTTCGCGACTACCAAAAGGACCACGTGCTCACGCTTTGAATAAAAAATTACTTGCATTTTTTTTTACTTGCGTGAAATTTATATTGTTCTTAAACAAGGCCACAAACAGTTTTCACCGGAAGTAAGAGCTCTAGACATTGGCCACAAGTGGAATTTTGTCGAGGGATGGAATTTTTTTTTGGGCCCCTTCTTCGACATTACCAAAATGTGAACGGCATTCTCCAAGCAATATTTTTTATTACTATCCGTTCAGTCGTAGCCGACTTTCAAACTTCCTCTAAGATTTCCTATCTAGCACTGCTTCCTTTAGAATTTCAGGCTACCTTGCCAAGCTATACTAGTAGGTACAATGTACTCCCTGCACCCCTAGCTCCCTCTAACCTCTTGTAACCTTGTTGTATGCATTGTACCCTACGAGAAATAAGGTCAATTAAAGGTCATGGACTTAAGTATTCCATCAATTTCCATGTATATATACAATACTGTATGCTGACATTCATGTAAGAAACGCCCTTGTTCTGCTTGTTCTTGACATTACATTACTTTAATGTCAAGGACAAAGATATGAGAAAAGTCTGTCTTCACCAAATTTATGTCATAAAATTATTGTCATTGGCCATTATGAGCATTTTGTGTAGTGCACTTGATGCCACAATTCGACCTCTTAAGCTGGTTCACAAGCGGTGGGTCGCGATTCCTTGGTGTCTTAATTGCGAGACGTTATAAAATGCACTTTGCAATTACAATTAGACTCGATTAATTACCGGGAGACGTCGGGACTATAGCCTCCCTCCTCCATTTTTGATAAATGGCCAAATCTGTAACACGAGACTCGTATGAGACATTCGTGTACATTCACATTATAGTAAATTAAATGAAAGTGGCCTTCAATTTTAGAACGTTTACTAACTCCTACAGTAATTGTTTGTCTTAAACAAGCTACAATAAGTGGTTCGCCAAGTTGTCTTTCTAAAAATTGTAAGATGTTTACAAAATGTTTGGTACCACTGTTTCAAACGAAAAAGACACCAAGTGTTCTTGGGCAAAAGTTGGTAGCCTTCATTTGTAAGCGCCATCAGAAATTAATGTCTTAACATCACTTTTTTTAATCAAATCTTCGTTAGAAAGGACGTGCTTTCGTGAATTTTTTTTAAATACAATTAATTAGGTCACCTGATACCGTCGTGCTTACGAAATCTGCTCAGTTCCATATGCCCTAACCAATCAGCGTAAAGTGTGCCCATTATTTACACGTACAGTACATGCACGTAGAAACCTTTTTCTTCATCAAGGTTGCAAGCAGCGCCACCGTACTGGTTGGTCTTTAGCAAATGCATTTTTGTTGTTGCCATAACTGGTTTATCGCCATAAATTCTTGTTTGAGATTATAGTCGTTTTCATATGAATAAGCAGTTTACAAAGTTTTTAACATGTGCCAAAGCCATTCAAAAATAATATCATATACTGTACATGCAGCTGCGTTCATTAATTTGTAGGATATACAGTGCATTACCGTACGTGCGTTATAGTTTAGTAAATTAGGGTCGAACGCTTTTAAATCACTCAAATTCAAGAGTAACTACTGTAATTCTTGAACTTTTTTACAAGTTCGCATCATCTTTGTAATAGTGAAATGCAATTCGGTTTCATTCTTTATCACTGTATTTAAAATTACACGTTACATTGTATGCTCGCAATTGACCGAAAAACGATATTGTATAGTAATTCCCCAGTGCAGATTTGTGTCACCCGATTTTTCTCTCTGTATGACTTAAAAATGCATTGCACATCTTCGTCAAATCTTGCAAGAATAAATATACAGAACATTTTAAAATCTGTTCATTAAATGGAATGTTGCGATCTTTCAAATGTAATGTTTTCGAATTTTTCTTTACACGTATTTTTCGATAATATTTCAAATATTATAAATTATTATTTGAAATATTATCGGAAAAATGCATTGAATTTTTACGTTTGGAAGGAAATTGCGGATGATATGCAGTACTGTATAAATCAGCGTGGAGGGGATAGTTCCCAAAGAAGTTATCTTTATGTCAAGTGTCCAGAACAAACATCCAAAATTTCTAACCTTGAGGGTAAATGTATACTGTAATATAGGATTTAGCACCTTCTTAGGGGTTTTGCTGTTCCAGACAACCTTGAAACGTCTTAAAATTCACTGCTTGCATGACTATTTAGAAAATGTAATTACTTGAAAAGCTCGATTGAGCATCTGGTTGGTTTTTACAATGAAAATCTTGTTTTATCAAGGCATGGCATGTGCTAAATAAACGTTAACAATCTGAAAATAACACGAGTGTTATAAAGCAGATGCGCATCTGAACATGTCATGGAAACAGTTTCTGGGAGGTTGTCAATAGAAAAGGGAACAGGATGACGGGTAGTGAATCGGCGAAATAATTTCTGCAAAATATCAAATTTCAAGGTTTTAGCCACTAAGATCCGATGGCAGCTTGGGTGGGTCATGGGGTTATTAAAAAAGCTTTTAGCCAAAACTTTGGTTACATGTAAAATTGAACGTTAAATAGATCGATTGATTTTTAATTGATCTTTGTGTTTTAACCAATTGGATCTACATGTAGTAATGCAACTTAAGGAATGATGCTATACTTGTATACCTGAAGCGAAAATCCTGTAACAATTGCATGTACATGCCCACATTACAAGTACAGTACATACTGTATATTTCATTGAGGTTGATGGGCCGGGGTAGGGTGATGAACGGGATTTGTATACGAATTTCAAGCAGCGAGGCTTGCATATACAGTACTACATGTACAAAAATATTTCTTATCAATGTTATTTTGTATAGCATTATTTTTAATTTACATACTGTATTTTGATGTAGGTCTACTGGAGATTGGTCTATTATTTATCCGCATACGTTCTGAAGGCCAGATTAAAGTCTATTCACAGAACACAATCACAGAGAACATACTGTATATCTTAATAATGAAGTTTTAATCGATCTTTTAATTTCTGGCAACAATATGTACAGTATTTCAAGGTTGTCATTATCTCATTCCGGAAATGGTGCGTTTTTGAGATAGGCATGAAGCAAATATGGCTCCTGTCGTGAAATCGTTAAAACTTTGTAACGTTAAATTATCCTGTTATCTGTAAGGAAACAGTTTATTTTGCGACTTGAATCGCAAAAAAAATGTTTTTTATAACATTCCAACGTCTCCACAAAGTGAAAACTAATAAAATGAATTTCTAAAAAAAAATTCGACGAAAAATTGAGACGGCTAGAATTTGTAATTTTCTAGGATAATGACAACGGTAAATTGATCACAATTTAATTTATTCAACTCTAAAAGAACTTCTGATTGTGGTCAAACTCCCTTATATTTTTTGACAATTTTTGTGTTAAGAAGTGTTTGAAGGACATGGGAAAAACAACTTTTTCTTGCATTTGCACTTTTAGGCATGTACAAGTAAAACGTTAATTAAATTAATTAACGTTTTAGTTGAGTTTCAGCCCAACTTTCACGTCTTCCATTCGAGGTCCTTGTTTCTAGTACTGGTACTTTAAATTTATTTAATGTATTATTGGCATTTTTATACTAGATCTTCATTAACAACACGTGGCATGATTCTGTAAGTGGAAAAACGTTTCCAACTATTAATCCGTCGACTGGAGATAAAATAGCTGACATTCAAGAAGGTGATAAGGTATGACCTCTATGCCATGATATTCTCTGATATGAAGATCATGGCCATACAGTGTATTGTTTGGCCTTTACATTAACTAAACACTCATCATTTCCATAACTTTTGTCTTTAAATAGGCTGATGTTGATAAGGCGGTTGAAGCGGCCAATGCTGCTTTTAAATTGGGTTCACCTTGGAGAACGTTAGATGCATCTGCGAGAGGACTTCTGCTTAATAAATTGGCCAACTTAATTGATGCAAATGCGGATTATATAGCTGTAATTATTTTTGCCTTATTTCCACTCCAATATTTCATGTATTAGATCAAACACCTAAGTTTTAAATTCGTTTTAGAGTTTGGAAACCTTAGATAATGGCAAAACCATTGCTGAGGCGCTGTTTGATGTCCAGTGCACCTCTGCCACTTTCAGATATTATGCAGGATGGTCTGACAAAATACATGGAAAGACCATTCCAGTTGGTACGTTCTACCCCAAATCATCTATTGATCGAGTTCCTGTGTTTTCTTGAAAAATGCAATTCATTAGAGATTGATTATTAGTCTTTTGTGTTGACCTTATAATCGGAAGGCATTATGAATTATGGTCGCAATTGTATGGGTAATGCTTGGAAATGATTTATCTAAATGAGTCTTATAATAGTTTAAAATGTTATATATTTTCCTATATACTGTAAACTATTCATTTTCCAAAAAAAGGAATATATTTGTATGCCATTTTATTCAAAACAGAAAATATTTACTCCATTCATCAAAAGTTTCAAAATAGCTATATACTGTATATTTAAAGCTGAAAATTATTTGTAATTAGTTTACAATTTTGAATTGTGTATATTGTTTCAAACATAAAGTACAAATTTTAATTATAATAATTTTTGTCACATGTTTTTAAGTTTTTATTTATTTTTTCTTATAGATGGAGACTACTTTTCCTTTACCAGAATGGCTCCAGTTGGCGTCTGTGGACAAATTATCCCTGTAAAATTAAATTTTTAATTAATTGAAAAGTTAAAAATGCATGCAACATATTTTGACCACTCAATGATATTTCAACATATTTTCAGTGGAATTATCCGCTTCTTATGGCGGCTTGGAAATTGGCACCTGCTTTAACTTGTGGAAATACACTAGTCTTGAAGCCAGCAGAACAAACCCCACTTACAGCCATATTCTTAGGTTCATTGGTGATAGAGGTAAATGTTAGTCATACAACCCAATTTAACATTTTCGGGAATTTATAATAAAACTACTTTTGGGGGCATTTTTAGGCTGGTTTTCCACCAGGTGTGATCAATATTGTTCCAGGCTATGGGCCTACTGCAGGTGCAGCCATTACTTTGCATCCAAACGTTCAGAAAATAGCATTTACTGGGTCTGTTGAGGTATGTAATTCCAGTTGTCGATCATGAACAGGCGGATTCGAAAATTACCCAACTGCTAATAATAGATAAATTATTTTAAGATATAGAAATTGTTTTGTAATCATGCATCATTCTTTTAAATTTGCAAACTCATTTTCTAATTTCAGGTTGGAAAAATTGTCTCTGAAGCGGCATCCAAAACTTGTAAAAGAGTTTCACTCGAATTAGGCAAGTTTTAAGTTTCTAAAAAATGTTTGTTTAAAATATCTATCAATTAATTTAATCTTGATATTGCATTTCTTAGGTGGTAAAAGTCCTAAGGTAGTGTTTGATGATGCTGACAGTGAGTATTCAATCTGATAAACTGAAGTAATCTTGAAATGTAAGGCATTACAGTGTTTGCATGCATGCATATGTGTTAATTTAGTTGATGAAGCTGTGGAAATTGCACACAATGGATGTTTTGCAAACAGCGGCCAGTGTTGCTGCGCTGCCACTAGAACGTTCGTCCACGAAAAGATATATGATGAATTTGTTGAGAAAAGTACACAGCTTGCATTGAAACGCAAAGTTGGAAATCCGTTTGAAGATGGAGTTCTCCAGGGACCTCAAATTGATCAAGAACAATTTAATAAAATCCTCGACCTGATTGAGAGCGGCAAAAAAGAAGGGGCCAAGTTGAAATGTGGTGGAAAGCAGTTTGGCAGCAAAGGATTTTTCATCGAGCCAACTATTTTTGCAGATGTTACGGATAACATGCGCATTGCCAAGGAAGAAGTAAGAAAACTGCCTTTGTTCATCAAAAACTGAAAATCTCAAATCAAATTATATGTTGAAAAAAGTTTTTAATTAACCATTCAGTGTTAGTACTTCTTATATCACCGTTGAACTCAAAAACCGTCTTCCTATTCCATCCCAGTCTCCTAGTTAAAATCGCAAATACGGGAAATATAACTAAATTTGATGTTGGGGTCAACCATCACCAGACTGGTTAGCCTGGCTTAAATTGTATAATGATATCCCTCGCCACATGGTACTATGTACTGACTGCAGGGTAAAGAGTTGAATTGAATTTAATCTGATTTGATGTATTTCGATTTTCCAGATTTTTGGTCCAGTCATGCAAATCTTTAAATTCAAAACGATGGAAGAGGCACTGGCACGGGCCAATGAAACATCCTTTGGTTTGGCTGCTGGCATTTTAACAAAAGACATCAATAAAGCACTCATGTTTGCACAAGGAGTTCAAGCTGGATCAGTTTGGTAAAATATAATGATTTTTCCTGACAAAAGGGCATTTCTACCTTAAGATTAATGTTAGTGTAATCCAACATATTTAATGCATTCTAGGGTTAACTGTTATGATGCTACAATGCCAATGACCCCTTTTGGTGGCTTCAAAGAGTCTGGACATGGACGAGAACTGTGAGTCAGCTTTTTCAATTTTATGGATTGTATAGAAAGCTATGGCAGCTAGCTCAATGATATTCTTTTTATTTTTTCAGTGGTGAGGAAGGCCTTAAGGAATATCTCGAAGTGCAGACAGTCACCATTAAAATTCCGCAGAAAAATGCTTAACTTTCTACTGAAAGAATCAGGAAATCACCGAAGTAATAAATAATTGGCATCGATAATCAATGGTTTTATATAAATATAGATTTACAAAATCGTTATTTACAAATAACGTGAAATACTTATTTTCATCCGCCCATTAGGTGCTTGACCATAATTACGTTTACTAATAAGATTAATAACAAATTGTTTTTAGTTAAATCCGGAAGAATTTTTGATAATACGAGTTTACATTTTCATTTTCTAGCATCTTTATACATGTTCAACTATGCCTGTGCATCATTGATGCTGTGATTTCATATCAAAATAAAAAATAAAAAAATACATGCCAGTTTTTATTTCTTGCGTTTTTCTATTGCTGAAAATGGAACACAGCTTCAAAATCTAATGACATTAAAAGCAAACTTCCCCAAACCAGGAATAATTGTCCCAGCCTATTATTTTGAAATTTCATTTACACCAATTTATTAGATATCTTTATTAAAAATCGTTAATTCACTCAAGAAAGCTAAATTAATAATATTAAAATGTTGTGCATCCATCATAATACAACAAAACTTGGTCCGTGTTTTACTTGGTTATTTATGGAATAAATTTGATTAGAGAAAATAAAATCATGGTTTTTGTGAGACGAGGAATAATTATTGAATTTAGTCGACAGTATTTCGATAAATATGATGCGCAAATTGCAATTTGTTTAAGGACGCAGTTCTAAACAATTTACTACTTTCATCTCTATGAGATTTAAACAAACTTTTCTGCCTTTGAATCACCTGAGACTTTTAATTTTAAGTCAAAATTCGATACAAATGTATCGTTTACAACTTTTAATTTCGATAAATATGATGCGCAAATTGCAATTTGTTTAAGGACGCAGTTCAAAACAATTTACTACTTTCATCTCTATGAGATTTAAGCAGACTTTTTCGGCCTTTGAATCACCTGAGACTTTTAATTTTAAGTCAAAATTCGATACAAAGGACTCGTTTACAACTTTTAATTTCTAATAATATGATGCGCAAATTGCAATTTGTATAAGGACGCAGTTCTAAACAATTTACTACTTTCATCTCTATGACATTTAAACAGACTTTTTTGCCTTTGAAGCACCTGAGACTTTTAATTTTAAGTCACAATTCGATACAAATGACTCGTTTACAACTTTTAATTTCGAAGAATATGATGCGCAAGTTGCAATTTCTCCTATAGGACGCAACTCGGAAGAATTTACTGCTTCATCTCTTTGGGAATTAAACAGACTTTTCAGACTTTAAATCACCAGGAACTTTTAATTTTAAGGAATAATTCGATATAAATGACTCGTCTAAAATTTTTAATTTCGAAAAATATGATGCGCAAGTGGCAATTTCTCCTAAGATGCAACTCGGAAGAATAAATGAATGTGGTCGGAACCCTTTTTTGGGAAATGGTAAGAAGTTATCATCATACCAGTTTTTCTGCATTTTATTTACCAGAAGATAACTTCTTACAATTTGAAATAAAAAATTAGAACTGAGTCATAAACAACAATAAATTGACAGTAAGCTAGTCGCTTAATTACTTATTAAAAATACTGCATTATTATGTTCTGACGGAAATTTTTAAGAACAAAAGTTGATGAAACGTTAGTGCCAGTTCATAGGATTTTAAGTTTTTTTTACCAATTTTAATAAATTAAATGTATATTTTTACTGTATGCGGTATACAGTGTGAGCCGTCTGTGTCAGGTAACACTGACCAATAACTCCTGTATATATGGCCCCTTAATGTCGGCCTCCATGCAGCGTTTGGTTGGTTTTCTGCAAAGTGCCATTTTAACTTTTGAGGGCGTAATTAAATTAGTTTTGTACTTGTTTTCTGGTCAGGAAAACTAACGATGTTCACACTTCCAGCTCTAACGTTTCCAGTGCTGAAGTTCTAACCCACGTTTTCCACGTTCACTTCTGCACGACTGTAATGACCTTTGCAGTTGGTTAAGACAATCACAGAGAATGTCATTTATGAACTGACCTAGCCATTTGGAAACTAGTATTTATGCCAACAACAATTGTTACAATTCCAATTATGATTTTAAATTAAATATAAACAATTTTAAATTATGGCCGACTCGCAATAATGTTGAAATTGAGCAGGAAATTCAAACTTATTAACGTTGTTATACAATGATACATTTGAAGGTTTTCCTTATTCTAATTACTGGTTGCTGGCATGTATAACACGAAATAATTGCAGTAATAGGAATAATTGGGAGAGGTAACTAAGAAGGAAATTATTAGGAATTTCTTTAATTTTATCTTTTTGAG
Source organism: Megaphyllum sjaelandicum (assembly GCA_034698745.1). Classification (NCBI taxonomy): domain Eukaryota; kingdom Metazoa; phylum Arthropoda; class Diplopoda; order Julida; family Julidae; genus Megaphyllum; species Megaphyllum sjaelandicum. The sequence continues at coordinate 19,942 of JAQGBX010000196.1, read as the reverse complement.
TAACACGTTGACAATGTTTGTTCAACTGAATGCTATATTTTTTCTAACTTCGTCTGCAGTGCTAGTAGTCTTGAGTAAAACACAGTAATTTATTCGTGTTTGATTATAGAGATTACTAATTTGTAACTTACTATTTTTGCATTTATTTGCCATGTATGTTATGAGCGAAATATACATGTATATCCGCTTAGGAATGCTATAAAATCAGCAAACGCGAAAAAATATACTCATTCTCGACGTATGTTATCAGAACAGCTTTTTTTAAAGTTTATTAGAAAAGGAGCACCATTGCAAGTCTTTTCTGCTGTTGGTCTAAGTCGAGTACGATGGGAATACAAAGTCCACCTGAGGTGAAATATACGAAGGTACATGTCCTTAGTTTATCTAGTTTTATACGTGTGTAATTTAGATTAATAAATAATGAATCAACATTTTATAAACGTACTGTAATTGTTTGTTGATAGATTTTCATTGATAATGAATGGCATAATTCTGTCAGTGGTAAAACATTCGCGACAGTGAATCCAGCAAACGGAGAAAAAATTGCTGACATACAGGAAGGCGATAAGGTAAAATTAAAACATGGTACCCCTAGACCAAGAAACCCTGGAAAAGTCAGGGAACTTGAAAATGTCTGGAAAAGTCAGGGGGAAGTCAGGGAAGAATGACTTATTTTAAAAACGTCAGGGAAATTCATCGTAGTCGAGTATACATTTGCAAAATTTTCTTAGTTTTATGAGGATAAAATTGCAAAACTTTTAAGATTTTTTGAATACGAAATTGTCAAATTAAAAAAAAAAATTTCAGAAAATGTTTTTGAAATTTTTAACAATTTTCTATGTCAATTTTTAACATTATTATGGGTCAGGGAAAGTTTTTCAAAACCGGTAAAAAAGTCAGGGAAAAGTCCTGGGAAGTTAAAAATGAAGTTTCTCGGGGAACCCTGTAAAAACAGATTCATAGACAAATTTTAGTAAATCTTGCATTGCGGCGTCTTTTTATGGAATTGTTTCACGATTAAGATCTACGATTGATTCACGAACAAGATGTTGATTAAATTTAGAGAAAAATGCGAAAATAATGTAGGATTTTTAATAAAAAAATTATTATGCATTTTGTCCAGAGATACGGAAATGACAATTTAATTCAAATAAACATTGTTTCTGTGTGGGTTTCAAGTTTATGAATTAAGTAAATATTTAAAAATCAGAGTGTAATGACACTTTTTTATTGGAAAGTTTATTTTGTCGAAATATTATTTTTCAGGCAGATGTGGACAAGGCTGTTACAGCGGCTCGAAAAGCCTTTAAATTAGGCTCAGAATGGAGAACGATGGACGCTTCAGCACGTGGACAACTTTTGCAAAAGCTCGCTGATTTAGTTGCTAGAGATCTCGAATATATTGCAGTAAATATTATTAACGAATTTTTAAAACCTTTATTGACCTTCTCAAAATTTCAAAATTAATGTTATAAAGATGCGACAATCATCACTTTACGGTTACCTGAATTATCGTCGACACTCATGCTATTGTAAATCTTATGAAATTGGGAGAAGATCTTTAATGACTTAAATTAAACGCATTTTTAAATAATATACAGTACGCGTTTCATGCACATTTCAATATTAAGTGATTAACAATTGGCATAATTAAGTGACTAAAAACATAAAAATATTTTCTACATCATTTTTGTAGGGTTTAGAAAGCTTGGATAATGGAAAACCATTTTCTTTTGCTTGTTGGGATGTCCTAGAAGCAGTAAAAATTATCAGATATAGTGCCGGATATTCTGATAAATTACATGGCAAGACTATTCCAGTTGGTGAGTAAACATTTCATTCCCAGATCCGAATCTTTTACGAAAATTAATGTTATTTAGCAATTTTTTTATATTTTAGATGGCGATCATTTCTCTTATACGCGCATGGATGCCATTGGTGTCGTTGGCATTATTGTTCCAGTAAAGTACTTTTTATTTTAATCCATGACTTTGATGGCCGAACTCTAGCGCTGCCAAAATTAACATAATTTATATAATATTTTAGTGGAATTTTCCCTTCGCATTGGCTCTAACTGGAGTTGCACCTGCCCTGACCTGTGGTAATTGCGTGGTTTTGAAACCGGCCGAACAGACGCCTTTAACTGCAATATATTTGGCATCACTTATCAAAGAGGTAAAGACAAAATTTAAAAAGACGTAAGTAATATTCAAAGGTAAATTTTTGAATGATCCATTTCGATTTCTTGAAAAGGCTGGATTTCCTCCTGGTGTGCTCAATGTTGTTCCGGGCTATGGGCCAACAGCGGGTGCAGGCATTTCGGAACATATGGACGTTGACAAATGCGCATTTACAGGATCATTAGAAGTACGTTTAAGTAATTACCTTTGAAAATTTGTTTAGAAAAAATAACATCGTTCCAGTGATTGTGTTCAAGAACGTAGGATACTTTCAGTTTGGATTTTAACAATAATATCCAAACCGATAATATATAATAATATACGCGTGGATAATATTTTCAGTAAATTTTAACATTTCAATATTTTCAGTAAATTTTAACATTTTAATATATTTAGTAAATGATTTTCTGACGCTTAACAAAGCAAACTGAATTAACGTAAAGTCACATTAATGCAATAAAACAGTGTTTTCGAACATTTTGAAGATTCCTTTTACTAGTGCAATCAGTAAAAACTTCTTTTAAAGTTCATTTTAATTTATTGTTGGACAATGTAAACTGTATAAACATAAAGTCATATTAATGCAATAAAACAGTGAAATTGAACAATTTGAAAATGCTTTTACAAGAGCAAATCAAGAAAAACTTCTTTTAAAGTTCATTTTGAATTATTGTTGGCCATTGTATACCTCGTTGGATGTAACTAAATTCACCTGTTTAAAGAGGTGAATATGAAAAAGACAACAACCACTAAATAATAAAACATTTTTCGAAAACCAAAAGTGTTTTAGAAGACTTACAATAAGTGCTAATTTTAAATTATATTGCTTCTACATTTTATAAATTACCTCTTTAGGTGGGAAGAATCATCCAGATAGCATCTGCAAAATCCAACGGGAAAAAAATTCATCTTGAGTTAGGCGGGAAATCTCCTTTGGTTATTTGCGATGATGCAGACTGTAAGCATTTAAATTATTGGTACTAATTAAATTACTAAAAAAAAACAATTTCGTTCGCACCCATGAAATACATTTTTATTATTTTTCTATTACATCAATCATAGCACGGTGTCATGAAATCACAACTTTGAACATGCGTCCATATAATCAAAAATGTAATCATCGCTTGATATTCAATTCTTGTTTCCAGTGGAACAAGCTTGTCAATTAGCCCAACTCGGATGCTTTTTTAACAGTGGACAGATATGTTGCGCAAGTACCAGAATTTTTGTGCAAGAAGGGATTTACGAGAAATTTTTAAAGAGAAGCGTGGAATTAGCTATGCAACGCAAAGTGGGCGATGCTTTTGCGGCGGACACCATCCAAGGACCTCAAATTGACTCGGAGCAATTCAACAAAATCCTAGATTTAATTGACAGTGGCAAAAAACAAGGGGCGAATTTGCTATGTGGGGGTAAAAGAATCGGCACCAAAGGGTTTTTCGTGGAACCAACCATTTTTTCAAATGTGAAAGATGACATGCGGATTGCAAAGGAAGAGGTATGAATTTGAAATGATTTTCGGTCTTTCCAATGAAAAGTCACGTGATACTGGCATTTGATTAAATTTTCGATCCATTAGATTTTTGGTCCGGTTATGCAAGTTTTCAAGTTTAAAGATCTTAACGAAGCCATTGAGCGGGCAAACGACACTAACTATGGATTAGCTTCTGGAATCGTTACCAACGATGTCAATAACATCCTCATGTTTAGTCAGGGAGTTCGTGCAGGAAGTGTTTGGTGAGTTGATTATTTTGTTCATTTGAAAGTTTTTCCGAAGAATAAAATAAAAATGGTGGCCCTCTGCTATCTCAGTAAAACAAATTACAAAAAATTACATTCAGTCCTTTTTTTTTGTCCCATGTTTTGAGAAATAAATATCGCTGGTTATTTCATTATTGGTAAAATGGAATTTTTAAATCATCTGACGGGTTGCAGTGCATTTAAAAAAATGTATTAGCATTTCTCAATATGCTAACCACGTAAAGTAACTCGATTTGTTGTACAGGGTGAATATGTACTTTGGGCTTTCGCCACAGTTACCTTTTGGTGGATACAAAGAATCTGGATCTGGTCGCGCTATGTAAGTTTTTATTGCCGCATTTATTACTTTTCTTTAAATATACTGAGAAATTGCATTACTTATTCATTATCATCGTTATCTGTATCCTCTTATCGATTTTTCGTTATTAATTGCAGGGGAGAAGACGGAATAAGAAGTTATCTGGAAATAAAAACAGTTGAGTGAAATAAATTATTTTAACGAAATTGTAACAGTTTTGTTTTTACACTTAAATTTGTATTTTTTTTAATATAAGGTAACCATCAAAATGCCACAGAAAAATTCTTAGACGAAACTCACACATGGTTCCGTAGCTAAAGTCGACTTCATATTTGGTGTTGATGATGTTTGGGCATTATATTTAGTCATGCAAAGAGTGCTATTGCTATTAAAAATTATTTAAATGCACTGTTTATGCTTATAGATTGTATTTGTCCAATATTTACTAGTGTTACTTTAATAGTTAATAAAATAAGATGATTTTACTTTTATTTGATTATTTGAATTTCCCGCAGCATGGCCATTTCGGGTGCCACAAAAAGATTTGTATGATAAGATGTATAAACGTACATTAACTAAAGCGCCATAATAAAAACATTGTCGGAAACGTAGTTAGGATTTACGAAAAGATAAACTTCCAGAACTCAAGATGCGAACTGAACAATCTATGGTACACATGCACATTTTTGTTATATTATGCAAATATGGATCAAAGATTTGTACATGTACATGACACATTAATTTAATTTGTAGGCTTTCCTCTAAGGTAAACAGTTTTCTAAAGACCAAGGTTTGACGCTAACTCATGGGTCCAAAAAAAGCAGGCGGTGCCAAAGGCAAAGGGGCAGCAAGCGGTGGAGATGATGGTGATACCAAAGGTCAAGGGAAACAATCCAAGGGAGGGACTTCAGTGAAGGTACATCAACAATAAATAAGAACAAAAGGCAGATAATAAATGGCTGAGATTTGTAGTGGCCATCGTTTGTGGTGCTAATGCATTTAATAATATTAAGGTTCGACACATTCTCTGTGAGAAGCAATCAAAGATTCTTGAAGCCATGGAAAAGTTGAAATCTGGCATGAAATTTAATGAAGTTGCTGCAGCCTACAGTGAAGACAAGGCCAGACAAGGGGTATGAGATTGCATTGTTATAATCACTATGATTTAATGGACCCTCTACCTAATCAACTCATTTTGCTGTGTATAGTGGTGTGCTAGATTAACATTAGGCCCTATCTGTCGTATGGGAAAATTTCGAAATAAATGGAGTCGTAGTATTTTCAATTATTGTTTTTGAGTTTTTCCTGTATCGGCACTGCAAATTAAATGCACACAACCACTGCAAAATGTGTAAGAGATGATGTTTTAATTGCTAATCCATTTGCATGACATATTCCAGGGAGACCTTGGTTGGATGACACGCGGATCTATGGTTGGGCCATTTCAAGATGCTGCTTTTGCATTGTCTGTAAGCTCATTAGGAAATCCGATATATACGGATCCACCTGTGAAAACGAAATTTGGATATCACATCATCATGGTGGAAGGAAAGAAATAACGTGTAAATTTTTAATAAAATGTAAATATATTTTTTGAGGCTTTATCTTGATATTCTGATTTAACATCTTCAATCAAATAAGTATAAAGGTTGTTTAGTGTAAACTTGCATTGATTCTACTTGTCATTTATTTTTTGGTTACTGTATTTAATTTTCGACAGGAAGTTGTGATTAATTGATCACGTGTGCAGTGGAAAGTGATTTGGCTTAATCAAGATGCAAACTTTGCAGCTTGCTCTTTGGCATTTATTCAGACAGTGACCAAAATCAACTGGTCCCATAATGTTGCCAAGATTATTTCTTTTTTCAAAGAAATAAGTGCAATGATCTTGTACACATAACTTTACCACTTGTTAAAATACACATTGCAAAACTTCTTAGCATTCTTTGATAATAATGTTTTCATTAGGAAATTAACTGCATTGCAGGTTTGGCACAATTTATTGACGTTTTAGAATTTCTGATATAATTGCGTTTTATTTGGTTCTCATATACTTCCGTAATTTGCATCTAGCTATGCATACTTTCTTCCCAAAAAAATCTCTTTCCAACATTATGTAACAATTTAATTCTGAACAATTTTGCAAACTATTCTTTCCAGAATAGACATTTTGGTGAGATTACTCACTTTCCTGAATTTTACAAGACTTGAACCCAGATGATGAATAGCAATACTAATTAACCATGTGAATTTCTAAATTTTCGAGAAATTTTGTTGACTCCCTGTATATAGCTTGCTCGTGTAAAAATGGCAATGACCGGAATCACGTGACTAGCAGAGCCGGAACGCCGAGTTTGTACGCATGTTCCTACGCATCATTAAAATTTGAGTTTTCATTTGAACGCGTAAAAGATGATTTGAATGTTTTCAGTAAACTATAAAATAAAGCGAGGTTTCACCTTGGCTGGATGTTCCGATAATTCTTTTTAAATGTACCAGGGAAATACAATAAAACGCGACCTATTTGTGTAGCGCGGATTTGAAGAACCTTGACTCTGCAAATGGCGTGATGAGGCTATGCTCGTGGAAACGGGATTTCGGTTACCGTCTCGAAGTTCTTTAGCCATGCCTACAACGTTTTAAACTCAACTAATTAGTCCGGTAATTAATTGGTAATTCAGGTGTTATATCTGCTTATTGCAACACATGTGCCACTCTTTGAAATTCGCCTCGAATGAATATGAACTGCTGGTGTTAGCCAAGTATAGGTAAGTTGTAAGCGTTGTTGACGTGTTTTAAGCCTAATTTCAGTTACGAAGTTTTATCAAGGAATAAAATATGAGTGAACAAGGGGTTATAGCTAGCGTGCAGAAAACATCAGTTGAACTCAACAATTGTCAAGGGGAAAAAATTGACGAGCTTGAAAAGCGTGTAGAAATACAGATAAATAACATTCGAGATCTGCGCAAGGTCTTCTATAGCGCCTTTTTGACTGCAACTTTACTCGCATGCGGCTTCCCTGTGCAGTACTTTCATTTTTATCTACATTGCTATTTTATATACAGGACTTGGAAAAGCGTTTTTATCTTTGGATAACGATTGCCTTAAACATGAGCTTCTCGAGCGATGAAGTGAATTTTTTGGTATACAGGTACCTACAGGAATCAGGTAAGTGAAATGTCAAATTCACGCGCACCTGTACGTTGAGTAAGACCTCGTATAACCTAGTAAATATTTCCAATGATATGCCATACTAAATGTAATTTTGCGTTTGCTTATTTGATTTTATCACATCCTTTCCAAAATGAATCCTTTTACTATAGGGCCTATACAGTATATACATGTACTGTATACGCATGAATTAACACACGTATAGTGTGTTCGTATTTGCTCGAACATTTTGCAAAATCCCTTCTTTTTTGGTAATTCCTATACGTTTCTGAAAATTGTCAACGTGATTTGATATAAATATAGCCTATTTAATTATAACCTGCCGTTAATTATGATTAGAAATGCATCGGCTGTATACCTTACTGCTCTGCAGTATTATGTTATGTTTGAGTAATATTTAGGCACATGATATAAAGTTAAATATTGCATGTTTATTTGTGGGGATTAACTTGGTTGCTCTTTATGCGCACACAAAAAAATGTTCTGGTACTGTACTTTGCTATGCATTTAGGAAGTAATTGACATTTTGATTGATCACTTGAACTTTTTACCTCGTTCACCATGGTGCTAAATTTCATGTGTTCTTGGAAAACAACTTAGCAAACATTTCGTCATCGTTGAAACGAGTACAGTTTAACCAAACGTATTATTTATTAAGGATGCTTCAGGATATTGAAGAAAAAAGTTATATCAAACGAGGGCTTACCATTTTTAGCATTTCATATTAATATTATTTTTTAATTATAATGAGCCTTTTATTGTTCACTAAAATTCCTCATTTGTCAATAGGATTTCAACATTCTGCTTATACATTTGGCATTGAGAGTCACATTAGTCAGTCAAACATCAATGGTGCTTTGGTACCACCAGCTGCACTTTTAAACATTATTCAAAAAGGAATCCAGTATACGGAAGCTGAAATTAGCATTGGAGAGGTTAGATTGCTTAATATATACACTATCAAAGCGACTTTATAATGTTCCAAATAAAAAAAGAATTCTCACACTGTTACGAATAAACGTCATTATTGCAGGATGGCACGGAAAGGATGGTGGATTCACTTTCTCTCATTGATGCTGTAATGCCAGATGTTGTGTCAACTAGGCAGCAAGCGAGCCAAGACAAGACAAATTTGGTCAAAAATGAACCAAATAATACAAATGGGGATGATGGTTCGCATCAATATTGTAAGATTACCAAAAATTAGCGATGCAATTAATTTATATGTACCTATTAATTAATACTGACGACGCTTTTTACATAGCAAATCATAATGATGCTGTTGTTGTTGATTCTGGAATTGAAATTCCATCAAACAAATGTACCGTGCTTCGCGGGCACGAGTCAGAAGTGTTCATATGTGCGTGGAACCCAACAACTGACCTTTTAGCATCTGGGTAAGGAAATCTTATTTAACTTATACATACTGATACCCATTCTTGATGGACAATCTCATGCCATGATTGAACGAAGCACACATTTTGGTTTACATTTCTTTTGTTTGTTAACAGGTCAGGGGATTCAACGGCACGCATTTGGAATATGAACGAAAATAGTACAAGCCCCAATCAGTTAGTCTTAAGGCACTGCATACAAAAAGGCGGAACTGAAGTCCCCAGTAACAAAGATGTGACATCACTTGATTGGAATGTAAGCTTGCATGTGCATTAGGAAGTAATTTGGGAATTGCTGGTTTGAGCCTTGTACTGAATGTTATGTTTTGCCTCAGTGTGAGGGCACGCAGTTGGCGACTGGATCTTATGATGGCTATGCAAGGATATGGACTACTGATGGTTAGTTGTTTTGCTTTCATAATCCTGCAATCTCATGTGAGTCTCTTGAATTTACCAATCCATTGCATTAAAGTTATCAACTGTCAAAATTGTGAAATATTTAAAAAGTCTCAATCATCCCAAATATCTTTTATTTTCGGATATGCATATCTTTCATTTCACATTTGCGAAGATTCTAATGCGATTTACATTATTTTAAAATTGATTTATTTAAAAAAAAAAATAAAAAGTGATAATTTTAAATGATTCAAGATTATTAGTTTTTTAAAAGCTATTTGAGCAGGTTGTGTGTATAAAGGCCCATTTCTTCTTTCTTCATATTGTTACCTATGATTTGAAATTGTTAATATTATTTATAGCTAATCTAAATAATGTACACATCTATTTTATAGGGAGGTTAACAAGCACTTTAGGCCAACATAAGGGACCCATATTTGCACTAAAGTGGAATAAAAAAGGAAACTATATTCTCAGTGCAGGTGTTGATAAAGTATGTAGTCTCAGATTTGTTTGTTTTTGATTTTTAAATTTATGTCCTGAATTTAAGAAAATATTTATTTCCAATTCTAGACAACAATTATTTGGGATGCCAGGACAGGACAATGTACACAACAATTTGCATTTCATGGAGGTCTGTTCACTTATTAAACTTATTGGATGTAAGCTTTTTCAAAATTTAAGCAATTTTTGAAAATAAATTTTTGACTTCAGCTCCAGCATTAGATGTGGATTGGCAATCAAACACGAGCTTCGCATCATGTTCAACTGATCAGTGTATTCATGTATGCAGACTTTCCTTAGACAAACCTGTAAAAACTTTCCTGGGCCACACAGTGAGTCGTGACAACATGTTATATTTATCAAAATTGCATCCATTGCTTTCTTTTATCTGTTGTATAAATATTTGCATTAAATAATTTTTTAGAATGAAGTGAATGCAATCAAATGGGATCCTCAGGGCAATTTATTAGCTTCCTGTTCTGATGATATGACATTAAAGGTAACAATATTTTTCTCACATTGTTCATTATCTGCACTATGTAGCGTTTAGTCTATGTGCTTTAGCTGCAGGGAAAACATAGTTATTTCGTGGAGATTACTTATTGTGTAATTGACATATGTGATAGCAGTACTCGTCTAAGGGTTACATGCATAAGCAACATGTTGAAATGCCACAAATCCAAATTTCCAATAGGTGGTTCGTTATAATTATTAGTGTATCTTAATTAATTCAGGGCAGGACAAACACTGGATGACTTCGATATTGTTGAATACTTTATCTTACATAATGTTTATTAATCTCCTGACTTAATTGGTATTTAAATCGTAACCATATTTACCCATGTTTTGTAAAGATTTGGAACATGAAGCAGGACACGTGTGTCCATGACTTGCAAGCACATAATAAGGAAATTTACACAATCAAATGGAGCCCAACAGGTCCGGGAACTAACAATCCTAACATGAATTTAATATTAGCAAGGTGAGTACATGACTTCCTAGGAGCTGTATAAAGAAGCATGCAGCTATGTAATTTGTATACTTTCTCTTATAGTGCATCGTTCGATTCTACGGTGCGGCTTTGGGATGTAGATCGTGGGGCATGCATTCACACATTGACTAAACACACGGAACCGGTTTATAGTGTTGCATTTAGTCCTGATGGGAAGTTCTTGGCTAGTGGATCATTTGATAAATGCGTCCATATTTGGTCTACACAAGTAAGTATTATCTGGTACTACTGCGTTTTTTCAACTTGAATATTTTTAATTCTAAAATCCTTCATCTGAATTTCTAAGTAGACTTGGTTTTTAAGTTAGAATCATGAGTAAGGATTTTTACGTAATTGACCATTTAACCAATCAGACCCACATCACGTAAGCTTCAAGAATTAGCTGGCATTAATCTTTACTGCAGGTTATTAGCAGCGATTTCTTGAGGCTAGGGGAAGTGGGTCTGATTGCAAGTCAATTTCTAATTTTGTTAGCAAAAATGTAGGCAAATTTATGCGGCTTTTCGCTGGTGTATGTGTTCACACAAAAATGTTTTCAAAATGATGGAAACAGCGAGTTGCCACTGCTGTACTTTATTCAGGGTTTATATATATTTGCCATTCTTCATTTAGTTGGGAACACTAGTGCATAGTTACAGAGGAACAGGGGGCATTTTTGAAGTATGTTGGAATGCAAGAGGAGATAAGGTTGGAGCATCAGCATCAGATGGATCTGTAAGTTATGATTTTTAAGAACTTAGAAAACAAATTGATACAATGGATTTTGCAAGCCTTGATTTCCCCCCTCTTATTGTTTTAAGGTATTTGTTCTGGATTTACGCAAGTAAAGCCAGTTTTATATTCGTCGTTGGAATAGTCTTACTTGTTGGGAGGTATTGCATTCGACACCGATGCTCTGTTCGATTCATGCATTATTTGTACCGCATTGTATATTTCATCAGATCCTACTATAAAAGCATTGAATCCATTTGTGTGGATCGCAAAGCTCCACAACCACTTTCCGAGGCAGTGAGACGTGTGTGATCTCGGCAGCATAATCCACACCAGAGGGATGGCTGCCATTTTTTAATTAACGGACTAATTATCGTGTAAATGTGAAGGAATGAAAGTGCAACAGTGTGAGTGTATGTGTATTTGCATCTGACGGCACCATTAACCTTTTTACTGCTGTGACGATGCAGACTCGAAACCTTTAATCCGGTTTCCCCAAGCCAAAGGGGGCGTTGATAAAAATATCAATTATAACCCTGGCATATAGAGTACACTGCAAAGATGCGTCGCAATTCCTACCATCACCAGCCCACTGTGCCTCTTGGATACTAGGACAATTGACATTGCTTAAAGAAATTCTTTCGAAATATTTCTGAGCAGAATTGGGTTCAAAACATTGTGTTGCGATTATTAAAAAAATAAATAAAAGAAATCCACTCGCAACTCAAAAAACGAAAGGTGAATATTGATAAAAAGAGGCTTTTAAATTGTCCAGAAATGAAAGCTTTTAATGCCCTATTCACGATGCAAGGACCTGGGACTAAGACAGACATGGCACATTGCCAGATGATAATTAGCTACGTCATTTCTGCATCCCACTTCTGTTCTAGCTGTCTGAGACAAATTAAGCTAGAGCTCTAATTTCGTCATTGGTTCTGGTTCAAAAGCACAGCATTCTGGGAGTTTCTACTTGAAAAATTGGTGGCTACTGTGTATTATGTATCCGCACTCATGTGGCACTACTAAATGGCTTTAAGACATGTCTTAGTGGAACAAGCCATTGTGAACCTCTCAGCAACATGAGAATAAGACAGTGACGTTTTCAAGATGGCTCCTGTGAAAGTCTCAGTCCTAGGTCCTTGCATTGTGAATAGGGCATAAGAAAGAAACTTTGATTTGACGCGAGGGATTATAATGTTGCAATGGAGTAGACACGGTGGAGCGGTAATTTTTACCAGCTAACAGTTCTTTTCTGAAAAGCTCTACTACTTAGCATTTGCTCCCTGCATTTCCAAATCTTTTGCTAAACTCTGCAAGTGAATCTTCCTTTATTATTGAATTTCATACAAGTTGCATTGTTTACAGTAGTAGAACCAGTTAAAAAATCCTTTACGTTAAGATTATATGCAAGATGGTGTGAATGTATAGTGATGAATTTTTTTTTAATTAAAAAAAATTAAATATTACCTACAAATATTGGGAAACGTCTATTGAGCAGCATCGAATTCGTCCTAAGCATCAGTATATTTTGGGCAGTATCTATACTTTTGTTTAGTAATGGTATCCACTCCAGAAACAAACATTGCAGTGGAGTTGCCAACTCAAAGGGACCCTCAAAAAGTTCGATGGAAATGGCAATAAAAAAAATATAAATTGCTTTAAAAAAGAGGGAATGTATAATTTTGCCCCATGACTCAAAAGTGAATATTAACAAGTTAATTGGGGTACTTTTGCGACTCATGTAAAATGTGAGTCTACTCAAGAAATTATTGTTTGAGTCGGGCCACTAAATTGTTAAGAAGACTTCTAGGCAAACTTCCAACCTAGGACCAATGCCTTCAAATTTCACCATAAACTGTCATTGAGGAATTCCATGTATTTTTTTTTTTTTTTATTAAAAGGAATTTATTTGATATCAAAGGGAACCAAGTGAAAAGACTGAAATAGTTATTGGACTCAATTATGTATAGATTTTTTAATATTATTAATTTATGTAAGATAATCTTTTTTTCAAAGCTAAAACGTAAATATATTGCTCTGATGAAAACCCTTCCTGTTAATTCTGTGTAGATCATGTAGTTGAACATTATATATGAAGGATTTGTCACAGCAAAAAAGGACATTGCGTTAAATTTATTGTCAAGTTGCGGATCGATTGACGTTTTTTGGGTAAATTGTAGCATAATACATGTAGATAATTGCTTGTTAAGTTTAAAGAAGTGTCACTTTTACTATATATTTGCAGTAAATTTGTAATTTTAAAAAATCTGTCAAAAATTGAAAACAAGGATTTCTGAATTGTTTAATTTTACTTTTACCTTTTACCATTTTGCAACAAAGCAAAATATGAACAAAAATTGACATTGAATTTCTTGATGTATTTTTACACACGGAGTAAAAATTCCCTTTAGACACCTTTTCTGTTGCTTAGCAACGGATTTGATTGATGTACCCATTTCATGTCTTACATTTGTGTTTGTTAGAAATTGAATGTTCTTGCATCAACAAAATAATTAGAGAACTTAAAAGCAGAATTACTTATCCGACATTACCCATCTTGACTTTGATTTTTTTTCACTGGTTTTACTGATTGATTTGTTAAATGTTGCTGGTTTGCAAAATGCCCGGTTACATTAAAAAGTAATTTATATATATATAGAAACTCTGCAACAATTTGATAACAATTTGCTACATTTTTCAAAAAAAAAAGTTCAATAAAAAAGAACCTGTCATAGTTTAAACTATGGCAAAAATTTATTGCATTTGTTTTATAGACTCATCGGGTTGTAAGTTTTATTTTCAATAAAAGCAGGGTGAACTGATTTGACTCCCTTCTTAAAAAAAGATGGGACAAATATGCTAATTTCATTTCTTTCAAGAAATGCAAGGTTAATCTTACAAAAAAAGCGAAACTTGACTATTCTTTCACTACTGGCAGCTTTATATGTTCAGGAAGGACTTCAAGGGCCTCCTATAAAGATGAAATAATTGGATGATCACATAGTCATTTAGACTACGTTAAGTTTTAACACCAATTGACAAGTCCTTGAACTAAGGCAATGGACCAGTTGACCTCATTTCCACAAAGGAAATAGGTTTTAATGGAACTATTTAACAAATTAGATCGTTTGCATGAATCCATATTAACAACATATTGGTAATCACCTTAGTTACTTTCATTGACACCCCTTCTGGCAGATTCCGCTGAATGTATTCCAAAAATGTATCTGCCGTGGATCCAGTCAGGTGTTTCAGCTGAAAATAAGTGGAAGAACAAATATTACCGTATAGCCCTTAGGTTTACTAAGCTGGGAAAATGTAGAACATGTTACCTCAATAATTCGGAAATGCGTTCGAAATTCGTATTGAACAAAGTGCTTCTTATGAACAAAGGCAGACTTTAACGTATCTCGACGCATCAGGTGATATTTTGGTATACGTCTGGAAGCAGAAATAATAACCTAATGAGGAGTTAACTAGATTTAGCATAAACTTGTGCTGAATAAAATGCAAACCTACTTTTCTCCAACAGTAATGTCAAGGTGTTTTGCAGCTTCACATAAAAACCAATCGTAACTTTTAAGGACTGCGCGATCATGCCCTCGAACTTCGATTTTTAGCCTTCGATACAACGCGTCTGGCTCTGGATGCTCTTCCTGCATAGTCATTGGTAAACAATATCATTAGCAATTGTGTTGATCGAATTCAAAATTACATAAAAATAAATACAAAGTCTGACAGAGAAGATGTCTTGTATGGGCCCCTATACCCATAACTTTTCACTTTCAGATGTTCTGTGAGAAGATCTTGTGCAACCTACTTGTATGACTGCATGTCCACAGATATTTAGGGGTAATAGGTACACTGATAGCATTCTTACAAGACAAGCTGCCATGGCTTTGTTTACTGTCCATCCATAAATGAAAGATATCCTCGACTCACTGAGTGCACGATTTCAGTCTTGTCTTTTGCTTGTAAACAGTAATTTAGTGCCGGGCCAAATTTCTGGAGCTCTCCATACCGCTTTAACACACATCTAGGGTTCAGTTGCTGTAAAAACAAGGTACAAACAGTCAAAAAATGATGTTGATGCGATGTTATCTGATGAACGTTATGGGTAGGTTTGATACAGAAGGATGAGCCGCATATTACGCATATCATGCGTAATATAAATACAGAATGCATTATCTTGGTTAGCTATAATATTATTTACCATACTCACAATGCATAAAATACAAGCTAAAACAAAGTTTTACCTGTCGTACGTTCAAATTCAATGAGGAAGCCGTCAATTTAAGCAACAAACTACACATTTTCACATCAAGCGTGCTTTTTTCTCGGACACGTTGCTAGTTTCTTTCAATGAACACTAGATGGCGCCACTATAAGCGTGCGCCATAAACGCGCGTTCGATTTTGTCTAGTTCGGTTCGGTCGCGGAATCTCCAACTTTGTGCCGTCGAAAAAACTCTTTTACCAAGTTATTTTCTATTTAACATAATGTAATTAAACCGTAAAAAGTGCTACGAAGAAATATGGAAAACGTAAATCGGTGTCATCACTGTTAAGATCAATAATAAGACGGAAATCCGAAAATGTCCCTGCAGTTCGAAATAACAACTAGGCCTACTGGTACTCGAAAGCTTGGGGCAACTTGTGGATTGGTAAGTTCGCTTTAATGTTCTATTTGGAATCTCTTACTAAGTTATTTCAAAATAAACTTAAGAAACTGTCAGTTTTGGTTATGTTTTTCACTACGCGCAAACAAAGTTAGTGTTTCGAAAATTATATCTTAGATCAGCTTTACTGATCTATGAAAAACTGGCATCTATCGAAAGCTTTACTTTGCGAAAGACCTTGTGTCGCAGGTAGTGAATTGTGAAAATCTAAACGCTGGGAAGCAATTGGTTATTAGACGCGGGTATTTCATTCATTTTAATAAATGACGTTGGTTTATCGTCCATAAAAATATTTTGTCAATGATATTGTTGGTTTTTGACTTGAGGATGCGCCATGCTCTTTTCGTTAGGTTAGGATTGTAGTCCTGATGTTGTAACATACGAGTGGAAGTAGAAAAAAGACGTGGCGGTGTTTTTAAAATAATTTAATAAACAATTAGGCAAAAAATTAATAAGGGCACGTTAAGTCGAAATAGCTTGGAAAAAGTCGAAGGCGAAAATCAGAAAAGAATGCAAAAAATGGAATGGCGGAAACATTCGAATTTGGTAGCCGTCAGCTTACTGTAATGTCGGCTGGCGGCTTACGATAACGCATTAGCGTCACTAGGCCTAGAAGTCGTCACCTTATAAATGTTACCCAAATCACATTTTCATGGAATATGCGATGTCAAATCAAGGAAATATTAAATGGTGGAAAATGTGTAAGAATTTCGGATTCTTGCTTCCGAATTTCAGATAATTTGATGCCAGATTTCATAAAAGAAGAATTTTCGTAAAAAATACTTTTCTAACATACATATACAATATACGATATAGTTTTATGAAGTCCGTCTGGTCTATCTTACCGGTTTTCTCACAAACGCATATCAGTAGTCTTCATGCAACAGAAGCTTTACGACTCGTACTTTTGCAGTCGTGAAGTCACGTGTGCAAAAGGAATTCATTAATTGGTTTAAAATCGCAATTTTCAACCAATCACCGTGTCGATTTTCCACACGTGACTTCGTGCACGTTTGCCAAGCTACGATCCGCTAAATTTCTGTTTGAGACTGAGTACACCATACATATAAGAGGTTCTTAAAAGAAAATTGTTGTTTTTGAGGTAGCGTTGTCCGTCCATGCAAGCTTTGCTTGTATTATTGTATAGCCCAAATCCAATTTCCCGATTTTTTGAACGCGTAAGGGGTTGGGGAGGGGTTCGAGTTTTAAATAACCACGCATGGGTGAAAATGTGTTGACAGAATGTGATGAATGAATTTATGAAGACGAGAGGCTTATTTTTTTGCCTCTTTTCCTTTCCTCATGCAAAGTGAGCTACAATGAAGAGAAAAGAGCATAACGTTGTTCTTGCACGATGCCAACCAATCAGTTGGCTGTCAATCTAGAGTTAACCTCCCAAGGCGCCTTCCCCCCAACCAACAACTAACTGATCAACCATTTTCACTCTTTGGGCTGTCACTTGCTTTTGCGTGACTATCTTCGTGTGCCGCACTTTTGCACCTTACTCGCGCAGTCTCCCAATTGTGCCGCTTCCGTACCCCCTTAAATTCATCCTCTTTCTTTTCTCCCCTCCCGTAGGCAGTGTACTTCTCGCGAGTTGAAATTCCCCATCGGAATCCGTCGCTTTAATGCTTGTTTCTAAACGTTTACAATTCAAATCAGTGAATTTGTACTGACATGGCTGAAGGAGATGCAAAACGTCAAGGCGATAAACGCCACGCATGTAGGGATCTTTTACTTTGAGCGCACACGTACGGGTAAGACATGTTGGGAATATATTTTTACACGTACCAGCGCCACTCCCAGCATTACGATCGAGATAGCGTCATTCTTACAGGCTATAACAACCAGCTGCTCAATGATGCGTGGATTGAAATGATAAACTAGTTTACCTTGAACTTGATGTAATCCTCGAAGATCGGCGCAGCTTGCATGGGTCACCATAGGTATTACACGTCGCTTTTAAGACATACTGTATTTCCACAGACGGCGCTGCTGTTTAAAAAAAGCGATTTCAGCGCCATCTATTTTATATTAACGGCCCGTGCTTTATAAGTAATGAAAAATGTTTTGGCCAAAATAATTGGCCTTTTTGCATTCTGGAAAATATCATTTCATTTGATCTTATCATCTCGTTAAAAAAATGTATTTCTGAACGTGTTATTTTTATTTATTTATTTTTTTATCGTAATTTTTTGACATTGCGGCAAGATCATTGTTCCCAAACATCTGCCGTTGGTTTCATTCATTCGAGTTTCGAAATATCGATTTGATGCCATTTCTATCAGTTACGTAGATGGCATTATAGATGGCGCTGGTCACTCGAAATGTGTTAGCCATCTTTTATGGCTTTTCTAAACTCCACAATACTTTGCGTACTGTATATGGAGTTAAAGAAGTTCACATGTCATGTGTTATTACATAGTCATACATGCACATGTACCTGCTCTAATGTACATACATGTCCCATGTTTGATTATTCTAATTCTATGCATGACACGTATTTTCCACCTTCAATAGAATGAAATTGAGAGAATGTGTCTGGGACATCTGAGATTCGGGAGATTCACAGCTTGCCATTCCTCCAGTCCAAAGCTGGTCGAATTTTTGAAAACGACGCTATGATTGACCATCGAAAAGTTACTTCTTCTTTATTACACTTCATCGAAACTGATGAAATTTCCCTCTGGAGATGTAAAATAACTCGGCATTATTCCACCGTGGCGTACATTTCCCCTTCTCCATTTTCTAGCCGATTGTTATAATTTAGAGAACTGTCTGCCGTGTAATATCAATAGGATCCATTCATGGTAACCTGATCTAGGCACATAAATTGGTTGCTTTGTATACCCCCTCAATTCCCCTTATTCCCCCCTTTAACTTCTCTTCCCTCTTAGATTCGTTAGCTGACGATTGGGACACTGTTTTCTATTAATCTGTCGCCCTGGATCTTTGTCATTCATCAATTTTCGGTGACAAGAAACGACCGAAAACCCAAACAAGAAAATTGTCTCTTCTCTCGTGTTTACTCTTCTCCTCATCCTTCGCCACTTCAGCGTGAGCCACTCGATACCAACTTCTCCAGCATCTTTTTTTCCCTCCATCCTACGCCATGGATGCACGGTAAAGTCACACTTGTTAACCCCCCCCCCCCCCCAAAAAAAAAGATATTCCAACCCCCCTCCCCTCTTTTCTCGCCATGCATTTTCCTACGGTTCATAATTTCTTCTGCTTTCTCGTTTCCCTGAAGACGAGCGAAAAAATGCACTTTAGATGTATGTTTTATTTATGAAAAAGTGTGTTGATTTCACCGCGCCATTCCACCATATGGCTACTTCTCTTTGGGAACGCGATCAGACGCCCTCTACATCCCCTTAGCTTAACTTATGAATTTTTCAATTAATACTAATGGGTAGTTCTCGCAAATGGCTCATTAGATTGGTTGAAAAGTAGTCCGTGTTCTCGTGCCTATACATAAATCGACGTAAGCGAATTTTTAGCCTCGATAGACCGAGAAACCGTTATTATCTAGAGAATTTCCTATATATGCACGTTTTCTTTTTTTTTTAAGTTGAAGGGCAATCATGCATGAACCTGTAGCGAGGATACGACTGCATGCTCTTACTCAAGACGCGCATAGAATTAGATGAATGGATGTTTTTTGTTCGATTTACATGTAGCCTATAAAGTTGCAGTCAACGCATTACATGTACTGTAACTTCACATTATACGCTCGTACATGTAGGGGGAGGAGAAATAGTACTAAGGGGACTCAGCCCCTTCTGACTTGAGTAGTTTTTGGTGTATTTTTTTCTTTTAAAATAAAACGGTTTAGAT
>JAQGBX010000195.1:0-44032 GCA_034698745.1 Megaphyllum sjaelandicum | reverse complement strand
GTATGTAAACTTAACTATATTTTTGGATTGTGCAGAATAAACTTGAAGAATGGCACATGGGTGCCGAAACGTCGTTTTATTGATAATTGTTTGCTCAATCAGCTGTTTGTGGAAGTTACATACTGATCTCTATACAGCATGATTCAAGTTTTTTTTCCCGTCTGGCAAGTTCCAATAGCATCTCTTGGGATTCTCGCGTTTTTCGATGTGCCATCGATCCTATATATAGAAAAATAAGTGGTCGATCATCGATGTTTTCGTATTTTCTCCCCAAAAAACTGGCTCTTGCATATTGAGAAGTTGCTTATTATTCCTCGGCCACCTTGCACGTGAGTCAGTCTGTAATTACTGGATGGGGTGCTCCATTATTATCGGGTTGTAAACAGGCGTATCTCTAGGTAAATCATGCGGCATAACAAGCGCCATATCGACGCCCAACTCCGTACAAATCATCACGTTGGTAATTTATTGGGCTGCCTAGAGTTTTGCTTCGCCGTAATCACGTTGGCTTTGCTCATCCCTGCCGCCATGCTGGCTATTACCAAATTATCACGATTTGCAACGCGTTGAAGAAGAGAAAAAAAAAGAAGCAATGGCCAATCTCGGGCCGATTACCCTATATGCACGTCTAGTTAGTTAAGAGAGAAAAATGAGATAAAAGCCTGCCAGGTGTTACAATTGGCCGTGCTGAAGCGCGATAAAGCGCCTCTGAGTGCGAGTTGAACTGGCCACCCATCAGGACAGGCCATGGGCATCGAGGAATTTTCGAATGGGGAGGGTGGCACATTGTGTGCTTACGAAATTTGGCGTGAAAGTTTATTACCGGATATTTGACTCGCAAATCGCTTTCGATGAACAGCAACGTAGAATTAAGTTTTTGGAAAAAAAAAACTTCCACAACAACAACAACAACACCAAGAAACCATAAGAAGCCGTCTTCGTGTATTTTCATTTTTTTTAAGATGCGTATATGGGATGCGAATTGTAGCACGTTTTTCACCTTAGGCCAGATGGAATTTTCTTACGCATTTCGCCGAAAGGTGTCAAAAATAGACTATGCGCACGTTTGGTTGAATTAGGAAGTGTCTCGATGGTTGGTTGGTTTTGTACAGTCGAACCTCGTTAAGACGAATCTCATGTGATGTAAGAATTTGCTCTTTTCAACCGCAGTTCGTGTTATCTGCAGAAGTCAAGACAAAACCTGACTTCAACAATAAGAACTAGTTTCCTAGAAGGTTGGATGAAATCCTGCCCCACGTATATGAATTTTACGGAGTCCCGTAGCGGAAGATTTTTTTTTTTCGTTTTGTACGCGTTTTGCGTCATCACGTAAAAAACAAAAGCAAAATATTCCGCTACGGAGCTCTGTATGCAAACATACATATCTTAATTCTTTAACTGTATATTGATATATACCTATTTTTATATTGTCTAAAGTTAGTTATAATGTAACACGAATGCTTAGCACGCGAAAATTTATTTAATTTGTAGCCGAACATTTTGTAATCTAAATTCGTCTTAAACGAAGAAATCAACATTATCCGTCCATACTCTATAGAGCGGGCACTGGAAATGAGTTCGTACCATCATAAATTCGTATAAAGCGAGTTCTTCTTATTGAGTTTCCATTGTAATATCGATAGTAGCAGAAACAAAAGAGGCATACTCAGGCAGAAGCTTTACGAATGGCATTTTTGATAGTCGTGAAATCATTAATGCAAAATCGATACGCTAATGGACCTAATGCAGAGTTTCGTATGGGGCTACATCACGTGATCTTTTCATCTAATCAACAACTAAAAGTTGTTGATTAGATGAAGTTAGATGAATTGCCTCCAGGCAATTTTCGCCAATGGAATGAATGAAATGTCACGTGATATATGCATGCTGTTTTTAAGCCAATTAATGCATTCCTTTTGTACGCGTGACTTCATGACTATACCAGGAGTGTTATTCGTAAAGCTTCTACCTGAGTGCCCCTATTGCTTATTCATCTTTTCGTAAATGAGATCGTAGATAAAGATATGACACGTACTTATTACCACTATAAAAGTCAATGATAAATTTGCAAATGACATTCCAATATAAGTAAAAATTGTAGATATTGTCTTCATAAATGAGTTCAGTTATAATTTCAGTAAAGTTTTAAGTGAAATTTTGACGATAGGAATTTTCAATTTATTAAGAAGGTGAATCAACGGTCGTTTTTGTGTTGATCAAGGCTGTAGCATAAAATTCGTTGAATACTGCATTTCTTTTGGAATGTCGTTTGAAAAATATAACGTTGCCTTTATAAGTGCAAGGCAGACGACTCACTTAAGGAAACGACGCCATGAAATTTCGCCATTAAAAAGACAACTATACTTTTTATTATTTTTATGACCAACATAGATACTGTCCACTGTGTTGTAAAAAGCATAAAATAACTTTCGCCAGTTTTTATTTCTCAAACTCATGAAGAGAAATCAAATATAAAGTATAGGCGGGATAAATAGTTATAACCTTTCCATAAAATCTCTTTACAGTACCATTTCCTGTAGGGATTTTACGTGACATGCAGTTTCACAAAATGCTTAAAAGATGGCGCCAGCTAGAATCTTGAAAAACAGGGTGAACCATAATTCCGTGACCACCCAATTTTTTTCTTAACCGTTGGAGATGTGGAAATTCTGTTTGTGTCGTTAGATAGGTTGTCATGGGTACTCTATCCATTGGTAGTATTAACTTTTACCTAACACCATTTTTTCAACGAAATTAAAAGTATAATTTTTGAACTGTAACTCCTAGAACAAAATATCATATTAGGAAAACTAAGAGCATGGATTGCTTGTATGTATTCAACTGGTTTCGTTTTTATTGGCACTTATTTGAAGTTGTTGCAATGTTTTGAAAATAGGGGCAAAAAATCAATTGTTAACTGCGCTGCAGCACAAAGGTGTTCTGCAGAAGCTACCTACATGTACTGCATTGCACCAGTGTGCTGCAGCGCAGCTAACAATTAGTTTTTTGCCCCTATTTTCAAAACATTGCAACAACTTCAAAAAAGTGCCAATAAAAGCGAAACCAGTTGAATACATACAAGCAAGCCATGCTCTTAGTTTTCCTAATATGATATTTTTTGTTCTAGGTGTTACGGTTCAAAAATTATGCTTTCAGTTTCGTTGAAAGAATGGTGTTAGGTAAACGTTAATACTATCAATGGATAGAGCACCCATGACAACCTCTCTAACGACACAAACAGAATTTTCATATCTCTAACGGTTACGAAAATAATTGGGTGGTGACTGAATTATGGTTCACCCTGTATATCGCATATAGCAAAACTGACTTATTGGGCACCAATTTGTTGTAGCGTACTTTGTTGCTCATATATTATCGCATATGGGGTTGTGATCTATGAGTCTAAAAATAATTAATGAGGTAAGTAGAGCGTGTGAGAATATTAGTAAGTTCATTTTTGGACGACCTGTTTAGCACAATTTGAAAAGTTTCCTAAGCGATAACCTATTATTCAGTTACATGCATATCATTTCTACAGCTGTACTGATGTTTATAAATTTATCTTAGATTTCTAGCTTTCCTTTCATTTTTTCAGATTATCCATCGCATTATGATCTTAGTAGGAAATTATTCAAAATGTATAACTGATAGTATATGACAGATTTCCTTGCCAAACCTATAAGCGTGCAAGGCGCTGATTGATGGATGCCAGCTCTAATGTGAATGCACTTTAGATATCAGTTTCAAATAGCAAACCAAATGCGATGAAAGTACCCCTTCGATAAATTAGTAATATGTATAATGACAGCGAATGGACTAACGTATAAAAGAAAGCTAATCGATACCGCTTTGCCATCAATTATGCTGGCGATAAAATGCATTTTATGGCGATTAGATTGTGTAGCTACAGTATATGATCATGGTCACGCGAATGGTCACGCGTAAAGGACAAAAATGAGTAAAATAGCGTGATCTCTTTCTGAATTCAATTGTATGCAAGTATAATGTTTCATGAAAGAGAAACCTTGCCAAAGAAATATATTCTGTAAGTTTAGATTGTCGTTTATGCAGCTTAGTATTACAATGGAATCTCATTAAAAAGTACCCGCTTATACGAATCTTTAATATACATTACGTACTCATGCACTTCCAGTCCCTAGCTGTCCTAAGGTTTGGACGAATAATGTTAATATTTTTGTTTAAGACGAATTCCGAATTCGGACATTACACATTTTCGGCTAAAACGAATGAGTTCTTGAATTCTATTCGGATTTACTGTATCCAAGCTTCGATCAAACTTTAGTTTCTGTTGTTGAATTAAAGTTGTCTGACTTCTGACAATACGAACTACGGTTGCTCGAACAAATTTTGACGTCCTTTAAGCTTTGTCTTGACCAATTTCGACTCATGCATTTCAGTGGAACCTTTACATACAAAACAATTATAAGATATAAAAGTTATGTGAAAACCATAAACTGGATCACATTTCAGGTACAAGTAATGTTCCGACAGTCTGCAAAACTCATGCAATGGTTCTGAATGAAAACATGATCAAAGTCGGCAATAAAGTAATTGCTCCAGAACTTAAAAGCTGCATTTTAAATTGATTGGAGGAGGGGGGGGGAAGAAATAAACTCTAATCTTTTGCGTATATCGATTATTGAATCCTTGACTGATCTTGGTCGATTTTCATCAAATGCAATCCTATTAGTAATAAATTGAACTGCTATGTGGAAATGCTTCATCGGCTGTTATCGTCCCAATTTTTTTTATCTGAGGTTCAGTTTTCTAAAATAAAGCCTAAAACCAGACTGGAGGTAAAAGCAATTACTATATTGTCCCTGAAACGTTAACTTACTGCATAAACCCAAAGGGGACGGGCAATGTTGATAATAAATGCCAAATCGCGTGCCTAAGCTACGAGACAATGATGTTTTTAAATTGAGTTTCATTGTTGTCATCATCATGAGAATGTTCTAACATTCGGTGGAATATTGACGTTCGGTGCAGATAGGCACTGTATAAAAATCACGACGAGATTACTTCGAAAAGATTCCCCTTTCATGTCAGGTAAAGTTGAGTTTCTGAGCCGATGTAAAATTATCAAATGAAATAATCATAAACATGCCCTGTACGTTTCTGATGGCAAAAAGATAGAAGTTAATGTACATCTAACTTTTGTAGAAGTAAATGTATTGAACTTAAATAGAGATGGCGTTTTAACTTTTAAGTGCATATTCATGTAGTTGCACCCAGATACGTATCTCGAAGCTTATTTTCCACTCCGGCATTTAAAAGGTCTGTTCAGCTCTCATTACACCCACCTACTTCCGATTCGCTCATGTTTTGGATTAAAATAAAGCACGCGGAAGATTCAGATATACCAAATTCTGTACAGCACTGTCATGCATGATATTGGGTTATAGTCTAGGATAATGCACTGATAAACAAGCTTGCATGCACAATGCAACAGCGCACCAGAAAGGCCTTTCACAGACCCACATTTTCTACCCCAAAATGTCTCTTGTTATTACATTTTTTTGCCAATGGTATAATATGTCGCCCACGCGCGCATCATATCACTGCAGAATATTATGCAATTACATTTAGATGTGTGTAATAAATACTGGAATTGAAGAAAGTAACTTGAGCATGTTCGCCATTTATTCGAAAAACATTCAAATATAATTAAATTAATGATACTTAAAAAACAAACAAATGGGAATTGAAATGAAATTTAGTTGGGGGAGTAGCAAACGCAAATGTACACCGACAAATGCACACATCAATTACAGTAAACAATATACAATATACTTAGAGCATATATGAATTTCTCTCACTCAAACTTATATCTGTATTTATTTTTGGTTGCTGAAATACCATATAACGTTTATCATCAATATTAATTTATAATTCGAAAAATGTGTACAATGGTGTTTTTTTTTTAATCTTGAGAATATTTTTTTGGAATTTTGAGCAATTGAGGAATTTTGAACTGGATTGTACTTTATGCACGTCTTTCAATTTGCCTCACCCATCACAGATACAGTATATGCGTATGCTTGCCTAAAATCTAGAAAGAACAATTATTCCAAAGCTTGGTATCCGACACTTAGTGCCCTCAAATTATCTTGACAAGCGAATTGAAGATTGCAAACTACACATTTATCGTAATTTGCCTTTAATCGGTTGCATACCAGTGCACAGTTTGGAAATATAATTCCACTGTTTGTTTCCAACTTTCAGTCATCAATGTTCAAACCATAACAGACAACACTGTTAAATTATTCTCAGTGTAAATGGGTGGATTGCTAACGAATGACTAAAATATGACAACAAGATTCTACACCATATAAAAGAAAGATGATACATATGATTATTTTAGTTTTCATGCGAATACATTGTTTGTATCTTGATTCAGTTTATAACTGATTCCCTTATAATGACAGTTTTCAACTCAGTTGAACACGTGACTACAAGGACAAAACAAATTTCTCCATGTGCTTCCTAAAATCATAATCATTATTTTACACGGAATACTGGGTGAAATAAGAAGGAAGGTTCATGAAGGCCTCATAATTAATAATCTTTGCAACATTTTAGGATAGGTTATGGGACGGCAAGTCCATGCAGTGCTCCTACACTGTACGTACAAAAAAAACGTAGACTTCCCTGAGCAGCCAATCAACGTGCAGTCTATAAACGATAGAAACACTGTCGGCATACAAATATAGGTTAAGCATAATTGAGTATTGAGTTTGCGAGCCTCCCAGCATTTATATGGAGCATGCGTGCCTATATCATTATACCTTATAAATATGAGCCATTTGTGCAAAGAAGCCATGTGATAATGCACGAGCGTGCAATATACTATATGTTGCGACCATATATTTATGCGCAGGTGATCCGCATGCTGATGCTCAAAACCATCTGAAGACATGCACTTGTCTGGGGTATTTCCAATTTAATTTCCATAAAGAGATGAGAGGGGGAAAAACTGTTCGGAAAGCATAGTTTGCAATCCAGTATGAAACCTGCATTTATGAATTAATGTCTGCCTATGGCGTCTTATTTTAAATATTGCTTATATCAAAAACAAACAATCTATTTAGGGGTTCGTAATAGGCTCGTATGTAAGGTTGATACATGTGGATGCAAATGGTAAAGTAATTTCGGGATATTTAAATGGCCATCTGCAGATTTTCTAAAAGTAAATACATTCTCAAAACGTTGATTTATTGGATGCAATTAGGGGCGGGGTTAGCTTTACTCCCACACTTAGCGTTCAGCGCCATCTGGTGGATAAATGCACGGAATCCTTTGTTTATATAAAAGAACTCTTACTATCCCTTCTAAACATAAACAGATTTTGGAACAGAATTATAATCGATATTGTTAGTACGTTTTTATTTTTCGGTTAAATTGAAGATGTGGCCATTTTTGGACAATTTACCGTATCGTACTCCAGATCTCCAGACCCACACTTCGGTTTGCTGATTTTGCAAGTGAAACTACTTGCAAGCGCATTCTAAAATACACGTTTAAAATGCATGATGCTAATTACACTTGTACTCTTAATATTAAGCCTCAAAACATTTTATCTAAAGTGTACATTGTATAAGTATCCGTGTGCATCCAGGATGGTCATAATATAATGTATGACCATAATGGTAACACTGTAATACTAGCACATGTATGAACTATCAAATGTTTTGATCATTTAAAGAAACTATTTCAATTACTGGTTATATAACTAACCATATCAATAGCTAAAGTGTTATATTTCATGACCACGGGACTACAGCTGCGATGGCTGAAGGGCACTCTGAATTGTCTAAATTGAGGAGGCAGGATAAGTGCACTCTCAGATAAAAAAAATGGAGGTGCAAATACCCCGAGTGTACATGAGAGCATACAACAAATTATAAGCGTCGTGCAGCTTGGCACTTTAATAATGTGAATATACAATTGCCTGGTATAGACTAATAATACGGTAATAAAAATAATAATAATAAGCTCGTGGAGATTTCGCTGTTTTTAGCATTTTACATTGCCTTGGTTGGTTGGGGTGATATATGAATTGTGCATGAAAGTAATTTATACCTCCATGATAGCAAAGGTTATAAACATGCATTCGGGTATAAGTACAAGTTTATGGCATAAGCCTGGAGTGTTTTTTATAAATATTGTAGCCCAGTTTCCACAAACAACTAAAAATTTGAAATTGCTTCTAAAATTAACTGCAACAAGGCATTTGACTTCTTTTTTCACTTTAATATAATGGCCATGGCATTAGTTGAAATTTTCATTCAGGATTTCTACGCGGTATTTCCGTAATTCGCGGAAGTCGTTCAACGAGTTTCTTAAACATTGCTAAAAACAGGTTTCTAGCAACATTTTATACATTTTCCCAACGTTATAATAACAATAATCATGATGCATAATGCCAATTTTATTTGCAGATTCATAAATGCAATTTTGAAACAGTTTAAGGTCTTGTGCGTTTTTAGAGATACATTAAACTTCTTGGTTTAAAACTTGTTTACAACTGCACCTTTTTATTATTTTTGGAATATTTTTCCCAATTATTCAGTATTTGCAAATGAAATTGTTGGTGTTCATCGTGCTGCTGATAGTTAACATTATCACCATAATCAACCTTTATAATCGTTAAAAATCTTATTAAACGACCATTCTATATGCATGTAATTCTAAATAATGTAATTTTCACATTTTATAAAACTCACTTCGTTTCAGTAGAATTTAGTCGTTCGATAGAAACAAAACAAGCACGAGTGATTTCAATGCGGAAATATATTTTCTTGTACAAATGCAACATATCTGATGTAGATTTTTTCCAGCCGCTTCATTTTTATAGTGGGATAGAATTTTACTGCGCATTTACATTCTTGGAAATTATGCAGATCGTCTTTGTGGAAGGAAAATTGCTTTTCATATTTACATGGATATAAAGGAGCCTGTATGCAGTAGAATCACTTTCATATACGATGTCGAAAGGCAATATCCTCTAACAAAAATGGCTCCATTTATAGACAATGCATTTGTGTGAGAATGCACATTTGCAGCAATAAAAATGCAAGTTATTAATGCCGCATATGAGAGTTCTACTTTGAAAATTCCTTATGGGAATATGTTTTATAGACTATAATGGATATTATGGTTTATATTATAATAACAGCATGTGAAATATGTTTACTGCTACTGGAGATGCTTCCCAATTTTCATGCATGACAAATATAGCCCATTTGCATGTATTTTGGAGGAATTCTCGGGATTACAATGTTTTTATTATAGATGCTGCTTCAACGAAATTATATTAGTTATGCAGTTCGCTCTTACGATATTCTTTTTATTGTTGAGATTGGATCATGATATATTATTAACAGGCCTGATTTTGATCTCTTAAACTAATATAAAAGATTTTAACTTGCAACCAAATGTAGGTCTATGTAAATGCTATGTAGAGTTGTAAGTCCTGAATGATAACGTGTGTAATTTATACATTACTGGCTAAATTGTCCTACATATCAATTTCTTGTTTTGTTGATGGAAGCAAGGTTTATGCATAATATCATGATTTATTAATATGCTAGTATTTCCTTATCATGCGAACATGTGATATTTATGGTTTAAATATATAGATTCTAAGATTTTTAACGTGGATACTATATACTTGTGCTCTGCATCCGTCTGTCGTTTTCTTACTAAAAGTTTGGCCTTTAGGGATAAAATTGGGATACGAAGTTTACTCGAAATTCTTGTTGGGGGATCCAACTTATCACAAATGTTATACTACTATAACTCATAAAAATGAAAGAGGTAATCGTGTCTTGATTTATGACTTAGTTTATAATTTTAAAAGGCCAGTAATTGCACGAGATCCATGTTAGTTTCGCTCAAATTTCGTGAATGTTCCAACCCTATCATTTTAGAAAAGTCCATCGTTTTAATGGGTATAATGATGCTCAGAGAAGTGTCAGTATCACTAATATCAGTCATGGGATTGGTCAAATTTCCATGCACCACGCATTATACATTAATTCTACTAATGATAGTGGAGAAGAATTTTATCTTAAAATCATGCAGTAAGTTTGAGTATGTATGAGGCAAATTTATGATTACTTAACTTATTCATCTTAAAAAATTAACTCAATTTGATAGCATGCGCATTATTTAGGAATAATGAATGATTATCGAGAATTAAGCTTTCAATAAATTAATTGCTTAGTCAAATTTATGGTAAATACCCAATTGTGTTACATTGTAGAAATATTATGAGTATGTAAAAGATCGACCCTCCATGTTGTTGGTTTTTATTTATTTTTTATTTTTATAAAATCAGTAATCTGATAACATGTTTGGTTTTATTTAAGAGCCTCGTTATAAGGTAATGCCTTAGCCTACGAATCTACGACCTAAACTATCATAGTTTATATAATTTTTGGTAAATACTGTTAAAAGAATTAAATGGCAATAAATATCTAAGAGGTAATTTCCGTCGTAACTGGATTAGCTATAATGACACTCTGTTAGCGAAGTTTATGAATTTGTCAAAAGAAATAACTAAATTTGTTAGAAAATCACTAAAAGTTTTCGATTACTTATAAATTTCTTGAATTTTAGCAAAAACCCTTCAGAGCATTGATTGTATCCGATAATACAGTATAACCTCCAATTATACTGCATGATATGGTATACAAGGTAATTAGAATATCACTGGCATATTTGATCTGAAGCATCATTAATTCAAAGATTACATATCAATTCAGAAGGTTAATTATACTAGCATATACTTTTTGTATTTTTGTACAAGCCTTTATTATAAACATCTCTATATTAACCACAATTTTTTAGAAACATTCTGGAAAGTTAATTTATCTTCGTCGTACCTTGCAATTACGATATAGAGCAATTTGAAATTATGTTGCACGGGAAAATGCCTCCAAAATTTTTCCTAAGTTTTCCCTCCTCAAATTTTAATAAGCTTTTGCAAAAAAAAAAAAAAAAAAGATATAGGTTACCCCCCACACTCACGTTTTCCTGATATTGCACTTTGCTATGTCGCATTCTATTGCCTAGACAACTCAATTAGAGATTATAAAGAAAATTTATTATAATAGGAACTATCCTACATCTTTTTTGCTCGAAAGACAAAGAAGCACTACTTTGTTTGCACATTCTTTGCAATTGTGATAATTTAGAAATTTATAATACAAGCAACAAAATTTGGGTACTCACATTTGACCAAAAATTCTTGCTGAACAGATTCCCCTCAAATAATTTCTTAGCGATTTTTTTCAATAACATAGTCGTTCTATTATATAAATCTATTGATTTATGTCGTTATTGGTGAGTTTATAAAAGCAATGCATACTGCAAGTTCTGCAAAATTTGCGCATTATGCCGCTATCTTCGGTTGCACGGTGATAAACAAAATTTCGAGTTCTTTTCCGTTTGGAGTGTTACTGATATACGCAGACTCGGTATTAGTATTGAAAATGCATCCCTGATATGACAACGTTTAAAATATTCTGCCCATCCCAATACAGCAGGCATGTATACTGTATATCTGCATTGCCTAAGTTCCGTACATGTTGGTGTCATTTGCTAATATGACAAGTAACTTAAAAAATTAATATGCATTATTAGGGGTATTCATTCATATGCATGGTTTAAGAATCTTACTTTGGCAGTCGTGAAGTCAAGTGCGCAAAATTGACACGCTATACAGTATATAGTAATTGGTTTCAAAAATTCACTCAAGGTTTTCGCTGTTTTAAACCAATAATTAATGCATTTTTTGCACAAGTGATTCAATCACGACAGCCAAAGTACGATTCGTTAAACATCAGTCTGAATACCCATGATGGAGGTTGTAAAAATCGGTAATTTGCATGCAAATTTACATTTTGCCAGTATAAATAACTGTTTACAGCATATCCCTATATGATAAGTGTTTCATGAAAAATTCCAAATTGCTGTTCCTACGCTTGTACATTGGGCATGTTTAAAATGATCCGCATTTTAAATCTTCCACTGAGACGTCTTGCAAATGAGCTTGTTACAGAAAAATGTTCTAGACGAAAGTTGTTTTTGAAGGGGTCATAAGATTTATTATTTCGATTTAAACAAAATTAACTTGCCAAGGCCAACATCATTTTTCTTCATCGGAACCTTTTATTTGTTATTAAACGCTCATATACTGAAATTCTACGTGAAAAAAATACCTTATTATAATTGTTACTTGGAACATTTTTTGTAAATATCAACCTATTTTGTCTAGAACTTTTTTTTTTCAGTCGATCCTTTAAAATGGGACACCTGGTACTGTATCCCAAAACACATATGTATATATAGTTTCCATTAAATGGCCATTCATTAGAGAAACAGCATCAAATATTGTTCCTCGAATTTGTTTCTTTTTTTAAAAAAAGAGCTTCTTTTCCTCGGGAGTTAGTAGATATAGCGTGTGTAATTCTATTGTTATATTTCTAAGTATGATTTAATTAAATGCCGCGCAAGTTCTCGACCATATATAGACAATTACAGCAAATGTATAAGGAATATATGTTTTGCCTTATCTATAATTGATATATGGCGCTTACGTCAGTGCAGGCCTATTATTTACTGTCACGTATATATTATGAATTTTCCGAAATTCTTTTTGCTTAATGCAGGAATAAATCCGTGAAACGAGGCGCACTTTTCTCCGGCCTTATCTGCACTATGCACGGTTTTGTATGGACCAACGTTAAAGGGAAAGCTATTGTTCTATCATGCACCATTTCGTTTTTCCATTTTCCGTTTGAACACCGTAATATAAATGTAGCAATTTTTATTTTCCGATGTTATCGCCGTTTTTTCCAGCAAAATGCTTGCTCGTTGCTTTCCGAAAACGATTTTTTTTCGGGGGTAGAAAAGCACAAAAGACCTGGCGCACGCCTCGTGAGCAATGCGTATAAAAATTGGCCTGGGATAAAGATTGCTAGAGACAGGCTTAAATAATCGAATGGAGCGTGAAACGCATTTACTAAACGACCCTGTTTGACCCCAGATTTCTGCCCCATTACTTTAACTCGGATTTCGTTCGTTTGCCTGTATCCTTTTTTACAGGCAACAGAATGACTGCGAACGAAGCACCTTACCTTTTGGTCCGTATCTAAGTTGATTATGGAGATCAAATGGCCAATATTATTGGGACCACTTGGTGGAAATAAAGGGGAATATGGGTGAATCTTTTAGTTTTACAGACAAAGCTCAAAATTGTTTCCAGATTGGTTCCCAAGCCTGCATTTCCACTCAAAATCGAATTTTCAAACTCGTATTCTCACTTTTCTGCATTATCTTTTTTTTTAAAGTATTTTTTTTTTAATATCCGAGATTGAATAGTCGTGTATTAAGGTCTATGGTTAAGCCTGAGATTTGGTCTTAATGTGAAGTGGAATCTCCTTATGAAGAATTTGCTTTACACCTATCAGATTACCTTTATTGTGATAGGACGAACTCATTTCTAGTCCCCGTTCTATAGGGTATCGACAAATAATGTTAATTTCTACGTTTATAAGACGAATTCCGAATTCGGATATTGCAAATATTCGGCTAAAACGAATGATTTTTAAAGTTCGTAAGTAATCGTGTTATGTTAGGTTAAAACGAACTTTACACAATGTGAAGAAAAAGTACTTATAACGGGGAATTCCCCGAGAAAAGTTGCTGCACCTTTCCATTCTTAAGCGTGGGATAGCTATAGGATTTGATACAAATTTTGATGGCATGCAAATCTTTTTGTTGAAGTCATGTTTTGTCTGACTTCTGGTAAAACGAACTACGGTTTAAGCGACCAATTTTTACATCCCTTGAGATTCGTCTTAACGATGTTTGACTGTTGTAATAAGTGTTCATCGAATATCTGCAACGTCAAAGTATACATGTATACTGATGACATACTGTAAACTTGTGGTCTGTATACCTCCTACTCCAGAGTGTTTTCTGCCTTTTTTTATTTTCCAAAGTTTCCTCCAGATAAATTTCCGAGCAGTGTATACCTCTAAAACTTGGCCATAACCGGGTTCTTTTTCTTCTCCAAATCTGAACCTTGGTCACAAATGGTCATAGAAAGATTTCCATTTCATGGTACTCTTACGTTTGAACTGATTTGAGATGTACTTGCTAGGGCCGGCAATCAGCCATTCATTCATTTATTACAGTAGAATTATATACACCCGACCTTAACCTTTGTGTAAACATTTTACATGTGCCTAAACCTACTATCTTTTGAACAAAAAAAAACTAAGAACAGTCTATAAATTACGTGGCAATCATCAAGATCTATAATAAATATAGCAAGTAGGTGTTGCTTACTATTAAGACGTGCAATTTTTATTGAGAGAGCGTTTCAAATTCCGAATTAAAAGTGCGAAAGAGGAAACGCGCTAAAGTATAAATTTTAAACATTTTTTATTAATAAAATTAAAATTCTAGTTGAAACGATGCATTAGTTCATCACCTCTTTTAATAACTGTTAGGTAAGAAGGGGAAAATGGGTTTCCCACTTAAGGGAAAAATTATGAAATTCGTGATAGCCATCGCCCCTTTGCTCGCAAACGTGTGAAATCTGAATGGCCGCAAGTGCAAAACTTTCTTAAATGCTGGGATAATTTTTATCTGGATGTTGTATGAGGTATTCAATTACAAAGAAAATGACGACACGCTAAATTTCTATTCATATTTTAACATTTTTTGGTTTTTTTCTTTGTTGTATACGATTTTTTTCCTGAAGGCAATATTAATGAATTTAGGAGAATGCATACAGACGAAAAATGTACATGACAGTTATGCATACGTATATGCATTACGTTTACGCTAATTGCCAATTCATTCAGCCTTATAGCCTTTAGTGAAAACTCTGAGAATGCAAAATGCCTGCAAACATGCATAAATTGACAGGAATGCATTTATATCATCATCTTATGTAAAGATTCTGTTGTGTTCAATCTGATAATGAGATTATAAATGTTATAGTTCATTCAGTATCGTTAAACAAAAAAATTGAGCTGAAAAAATAATCAAAGGCTAAACCTGCAAGCTTTATATTATAGTATAGTGATGCAATTGCTTACTGTATAACGTCATGTTGGATGTAAAATGTTTTTATAGTTCAACATATCACGATAAAGTGACGTTGTTTATGAACTAACATTTCTGCCTTGAAATGACTTACATGTAGACGCTTAAGGTTTTATAAATTTAAATCGTTAGATGAATCTCAAGGAACGTCGAAATGTGTTCTTTTTGACAGTAGTTGATTTTAACAAAAATTCGAGAAAAAAAAATGACTTCAATAATAAGAACTCAAGCCATCGAATTTTGGAGGAATTTCTACCCCATCACGTAAGTATATGATTGAGAAGGTGCTGCAGTTTTTTTCGAGGAATAACCTGTTATAACGTACATTATTTTTCATACTGTCTAAAGTTCGATATAACATAGCGAGAATGGTTGACAACTCGTAACTTCATTCGTTTTAGCATAAAGTTTGTAATATCCGAATTGGAAATTCGTCTTAGAACGAAGAAATTGGCATTATTCATATGATAGCTAGGGCGGCTGAAAATTAGTTGGTATTATCGGAAATTCGTCTAGGGCGAGTTTGTTGTACTGTACATTTAGTTGGATTCCATGCACTGTAGCATGTAGCATTTTTTCTAAATGCAATGTAAGATTAAAATTTCTATAAAAGGTATGGCGATGGATAACGACGAAAAAAAGGGTAAAATGCACAGAGAATTTGGTTATGCAAACAGAATATCAAACAGTAGTAAACTATGATTAATTATCATAACTTTGCATAATAAGCATATACTGTATGCACAGTATTTTATTTTCTGCGTTGGAACGCGTAAGTTTCCCCTGTTTTCCAGTGTGATGACATTGGAATGCATAAAACACAAAATGTATATGCACATGTGCAGTAAAGTAAATCCTGTTAAGAGTGACCATAAAAAAATGCTATGTTGGTCACCGTACACAAGTGGTCACTATACAAAGAATGCCTAAATTAAATTAAAATAATGAACATGTACACTGCACTTATACATATACTGTAATACACGTAGTGAAAAACCACAAAACCAAAAAAGTACAGAATCATCATGGCCAAGAGTTAAAGCAAGATGTAACGTGACTCATCTGTTATCTGGTCACTTTTTTAGGTACATTTGCGATGTAAAAATTTCAAAAAGACAGCACACACTGGTCACTTTACATAATAGACAGGTGGTCACTGGTCACTATACAGAGAATTTTTATGAAGGAAATGCACACTAGTAAAAACAACACACTAAAAAGTGGTCAGCATAAACATGTGGTCACCATTCAAAGGTGGTCACTTTTCCAGGTTTTACTGTATTTGTTTAAAAAACGGTCCGAAACATTTTATCGATGATTTTCAAACTTTTTTTTATACAGGTATAGCAGTATTGCGGTAGGGAATCAACTTGAGCAATCAATTTCCACAGCCTTTTATGTAGAACGCCATCCGACCTAGTTTAACGCATTATTAAGAAATAAATGATATTTAAATTTCCCTGCATGACTAAACCTGGTTTTTAAACAGCCATTAAAGTTTGGCGCATTTTGAGGGAGTTGGTATAAGACCCCCACACTATTTTCAAAATCCACTATTGATCTATTCCACCATAATTTATTTTAATAACTCGAAAATCTAATCTTTGCAGGTACCTTGGTTTCACAATGCTCGCTTTGCAGCAAGCAGCAATCTGCATAATATGCGGGGAAACTGAAAATTATGTCCTACTTCTCCAATATTTTCATTCAGTATATTTATGGAAAGACGATGTGGAATGTTTCTCTCGACGAGAGGTTCACTCTAGGTGTAGCCCAAAGTGTGAAACTTGCACCAATAAATAATAAATAACTACGTGCTCGAGCAGAACAGGTCACTGAGACGGGTAAAACAAGGCTATAAAGTATAGCCAATGTCGTTTTTTATTGACAGGAATTCCTGAGTGCATGGATTCATCGTGAGTCCCTTATGCAAGGCATATTTTACGCCTTAACAACCCCTGTCAAGTAGGAGTTGACAAGGTGCCTGCTTAAATAAAAATTTCAAAAAGTGGTTTGAAAACTGCCTTACTTACTACATGTAATAAGGCTTTGAGAATTCCGATAGATGGCAGCACTATGGGCTTATTCGAATGCAGATAGATGCGCCATCGAATATTAGTTTTGCTTGCATTTTCACATCAACTCACTAATAATACTTATTGGTATTCTATCTACAGTATACTAATCATTTGTAATCTATATTGCATTGGTTTTTCTTAGCAAATGAACTTCGGACTGATAAATTATTGAAATCACTTATTAATATACAGTAGAACCTCTCTTATATGAACTAATTGGGACCAGAGGTGGTTCATATAATCGAAAGCTCATACTGTATATCGAAAAAGCGAAAAGTATGAATGTGTTATCATACCAGTCTACAAAAACATCACGGTTCATCCATGCCCTATGTTGGTTTTTGTAAACAAGAGAAATTTTTGCGTTCTTCATTAATTTTCCCAAGTTTGAGGCCTGCGTCAGCCAAATGGTGATTAGTACATATAATAGAGGTTCATATAAGAGAGTTTCTACTGTACAGTATATTTTTTTGGTCAACCACGCCTCTCTGTAACTAGAATAAAAATGAGCATTTGTGGACGATTATGTTAAAAACTAACATGCATTGATCATTCTTTCAATTTTTTTCATTTACATTTTTCGTCATTTTGACTGCTTTCATACAAGTATTGAAAATCATTGGAATGAGAGTTACGTATGGGGCTACATCACTTGATCTTTTCAAGAGGTTAGCATCCTCGTCTTGCATTCGATAGACCCGGGGTCGATTCCCAGATCGTCTATCCTCGATTGTGGTTTTTCATGGTTTCCCACAATTCCTCCAGGCGAATGCTGAGATAGTTATACATTAAATCGGCCATGACCGTCTTCGTATCCTAATCCCATCCCACCACCATCCTCGTTAAAATCCCAAATACGGGAAAATTAATTAAATTGAGAATTTGGGGTCAATCAAATTGTGTAATGATTCCCCCTGCCACATGGTACTATGTACTGACTGCAGGGTAAAGATATGAAATTGAAATTGAAAAGGCTTGATAAAAAATTGCGATCTCCCATGTCCAACATTAACAGTTTATCAGTCCTGAAAGGTCATTGAAATCAATGTTAAGTCTGTGTTTGAAGTTGGAATCTCGGAACTAAAAGTAAATCTATGGATTGAAAGCCAACCTTCTATATCTTGATGGGCTGAGCAAAAGTTTGTTGGCACCTGACACTTTGCTTTGTTAGGAACAGTTTTTATCGTTGAGAATTTCATTACATATTCTTGTTTTAGGGAGGGATTGATTTTTGAAATAGTGACAACAGGAGCTTCCTTCCTGTCCTGTGCTATTTGCGAGAAGTCGTGAAATATGCGAAAGTAACTTAGATTACGAATACATTAGAATTTATTCCCAATTGAGGCAATTTTGCCATGATTCGTTGTCATTGCATAGGCCAACAAATTTCCAACCTCCCTGATTTCGCTAAACTTGGCTTGAGCAGGTCCTGTCTGTCTGACGTGATTTTCGAGAAAAACTTCTGATGTACATTTACATGTATAGGAAGCGCATGTGCAAAAACCACTTGAATATTGCATATCGAATTTTAATGACAAGCATTCAGGCCGGCCGTTGATGCAAGCGGGACATTGTTTGTAAACAGACAGGGCCCTGCCAAAATGGAAATAAATTGTTTTCTACACATTTTTTCCCCTTCAAATGAGCATAAATTTGGTTCACATCTGACTAGGCCATGGGATCAACAACAATAGATTTGAGGAGCTGACAAAAAAAAACGAACAACACTGTTTGAAAAGTTTTCATTTTTTTTCTTGATTATGCAGACTTTTGCATACATAAGAGTTGTCTTTTTATCATCAGGTGGTCACATGATAGCGAGAGATTTACGAACTTAGTGCTACCCGGGTGGCACCTCATACTCTCCTGGTACGATATCTTATTTTATAAAAAGGGAGTAGCCCTTATGCACTATGCCACTCCATGGGCCATCTTCGCAATTGTTGAAATGGCTTCCTCTGTCTGCTGTGCTTTAATTCAGCATTTCAATGAATGTTCTGCCATGAATATGAATTGATTTCCCGTGAAGAATCCTACACCACCACGTGCAGCTTGCATACAAAATCAACGGAATGGATTAGTGAAGGACGTCCTTTTGCTTTGCATAAGACCTTTGAGTACAGGACGTTGCAAAAGTTGTCATTTGGTTTAGATTCTACAACTTGAAAAGCCTTTGCATTATGTTTGTTGAAATCATCTAACAGCTGTGTTGCAAACTGGTGAAACTGAAAAGCCTAAAACGCATATTTGTAATACTTTACAGACTATATGCACAATAAGCTGAAGCAAATTTTGAGATGATTTACCTGTAATTATTGCAGGTAAACTGTGGTTAAGAACTTCGGAAAAAACAATGTTTATCTAAAACATTGAAAGCAAAGCAAGCGTTTCCATTTCTCATGTTATTGTCCATTAAATACATGCACATGTAACATGTAACACATGTAACTATATTGTTATCATGTATATGATGTTTAGTTTATCAAATGTAATTGCAGCTTATACGTGTTTCCCAGTATACTTTCACAAACAAATTACATTTTCTATTTACCTATTCTATTCTATTCTATTCTTTACTCTGCAGTCAGGTACCTTCTACCTATATTTCTGCCAAATGCAGTATATTCATAGCTATATTAATATAGGTTGAATGTGACGTCAACCACCGGAAGGCGAGTGGGTTTTCAACCATTGTGTAGTAAAGTATTAACATGGCAATCTGGCGAATTTCGCAAGCTTTGATTAACTCGTAACCTTAAGGCGAGAAAATTTACATCTCGAAAACTCATTAAGATGGAACGATACTGTAAGCGAGATGAATGTTGTTTTATTTTTGATTCGCTATTTAACAAAAAAAAAATGCATGATTAGCGGCGCTAAACGACTTTTCGTGCAATAGGTAAGAAATGATGTTCTCTATTTTTTTTTTCAATTTGCAGACTCAATTCAATTTCAATTCAATTCTAATTTCAAATCAATTCAAAGTGAATTGCGGAATCCGGCACATGTAAAGTATTTGGACTGTACCAGTAGATGTTTTGGTAATCGTGAAGTCACGTGTCGAAAAAGAATGCATTAATTGGTTTAAAAACAGTGATAACCTTTAAAAAAATTCACAAAGTTTATATCAGAGTACTCCAACGTAAGATGCGGTAAAGTTGCGAATCAAACATTTGTTTCACATTTTTTAATTAACTTCACGCTAAAGGCGCGTACACACCAAATTTCATAAAATTTCATGAAATGTGGCGCACAAATTTGTTTTGCATTATTTTGACGCAACATTTCTTTTTTGAAACATGTTTCATGGCGTGTTTCATCCAGCCACCCAACTGTCGGTCGATCAAAGGGTGTTTCTGAAACAAACGTGTTTTCCGCCATCTTGTTTCATAGAAATGTTTCGTTGGTGTGTGACAAAACTTTCCGACACTTGTTTCAACAACAGAATGCACGAAACAAATCTCGGAAAAATGTTTTTGAAACCTTGTTTCAAAACCCTGTTTTGCAACAATGTTGCGTTGGTGTGTACGCGCCTTAAATCCGAAATTACTTGAAAGCCGAGCATAGTAGGACAGTACTATAGGAGGACATAGGACATAGCCTCATAGGAGAACAGTATAGAAAATTGTATTCTCATTTTGTTTATCAATTATGGAATATAGCGTGAATTAAGGCGAACAGGGTGAGGCCTAGAGCTTGCTCATCAAGATGACGAACCGTCTGCTCGTGCAGTCTATCAATAGGTCAAATAAATGCCACCTTTAAAAAAAAACCATTTTTCCCAAGCCTCCTAACACTCCTTAAATATGGAAAAGAAGTGAAAAATAAAACCCTGTTATAGTTTTACATACATTTACTGCATTGTTATGCATTTCCCATTAAACGTTAGGGTCGGAAATTTTCTACTAGTTGCAAGGACGAAGTAAAAATCTAAATAGATTTAAATAATTTACCATATCAGATAGAATCCAGATTACTCACTTTTAATAAATCAGAAACAAACATATCATTTGCAGTACATGTATGCAAGTTAGAATATTTTGAAAAGGTCAGTGGTCCCTTAAGGTAACTACTGTACATGTACGCTCGTACATGACAAGATAGCAGCTCTCAAATACTTGTAAATATAAACTGTCTCTGAATCATATACAAGTTCAGTATCCCTTATCCGAGATGCTTGGTACCAGAAACACAGTATGCCAGAGGTGATCGGATTTTGGAATATTTCCATTTAAATGTAAAATCTACATGTACAGTATGTACGAGCGTATACATGTAGGCTATAGATTAGGACTATGGCAGATGGGACCCCTATATAAATCGAAAATGATTTTGCTTCATTTATCAGGAACTAGCTGGATGGCCCGCCTTTGCACGGGCTTTAGTGGACTTTAAATTCGTTGACATTTCCCTGCGAGTTTGAAAAAAACCGTTTGGCGCCTACCATCGGCCATGCCAGCGCGGTGTTACGTCTTCAAAATGAGGACATTCAGGGGATCGTTAATTGTAAATACAGTTACTGGATCGCGCTTATGCGCATGCGCATGTGACGTTTCACACGGTATAGCAGTTTAACGTATCGTAGCCCCGTTTAAGCAGGGCGTTACAAGCGTTAGGGGCCATTCAAAAAGGATGTCCTAAGTATGCAAAGTCCAATTATGCTAAAGGGGGGCATCCAGAAATGACGGACAAAATGATGTTTAAAAAAATTAACTTTCTTACTTCTAAGTGCCATCGAATGCATACCCTAAGGGTGCGCATTCGTTGGTACTTATAATTTAAGAAATTAACTTACCGACCACTAGCGCCAACTACCAGGCAAACAATTGGTAATGCGTAAGGGTGCTTACACAACAAAACTTTTAAATTAAGAATGATAATTTTTTACCACTAGCGCCAACAAGCGGGAAAACCATCGGTAATTTAAATGCATTACCAATATTTGCCCGCTGGTTCGCGCTAGTGATAAAAAAACGTAACATTCTTGCCTATAAAAGTTTTGTTGTGTAAGCACCCTACCAAATGAGGTTGTACCAGGTGACACTTCGCCGAGCCAGGCTCAACGCTCAAAAATTAGAAGTATGTACTTCTTCGCAAAGCGGTAAGCAGGCTTGTAAGACACAGAGTGGCACACGGAGCACTATTGGGCAAAAGTGATGGAATGTGGATGGAATGCCGTATTACCGTAATACGTGTCCTTCACTAATCATGAGATGCTAACGCGCATGTGCAACTACAGTGCAAGGTTTAACGCGGCATGTTTGACCTTTTCAACGCATGCATTGGCATCACCAAAGCACACGCAGATATCGGGGTTCAATTTACCCACCCCAGGCTCACAACGTTAAGCTTACAAAAAGTAGGAAAGAAGAAGTAACTTACAGGAAAGTAAGTGCCAACGAATGCGTATACCCTTACGCAGATTTCCTCAAAATGCTGATGTATCCCGACTTTTCAATCCATTCAATTAGCAAAAAATACTCATTATGTACAAGTACGTTCCTTTACATATGTAGTCTTAGTGGATGATTGGATTTTGGAGGACAACGACAAACAACGAAGACACTTCAAACAAGTTTTGTTTTAATATAATTTTGTTTTAGGAAATTAATGCTCAAATTTAAGAAAAATAGTATCATTAGGTCAACTACAACGATGAGCAGAAATTACAATCTATAAACCAACGTGAAACGTACATGTTATTATTGAAAATATAAAAACCTTGACGTAAAATACCGGCTTATTTTCAAATTATTGAAATTCGATACTCCGAACAATTACAAGCAATTGATATTCCTAATAATACCTATGCAAAAATACCTCGATACGGATCAAGTTCCATGGAATTGCGAACTAATAAAGCTCGATTTTATTATAATTTTCGTCTGCAGGCTTGATTGTTACATCTCATATATCAGCCTCAATTTCCCTCTTTTAAGGGTTTATATAGGTAAATAAATACCCAAAGATTCAAATTTTCAAAGTGGCTTATGATTTATATGTACATGAAATTATCTTGATATTATGCATCTTCAAGAGGTTTGGGTTGTATGAAAGAAATCTATGAGGAATTCTTATGTCTCGTCAAAATATCTTGTACATGTAAATAGCCTGAAAGTTCATAATATTTACCATTTTCTCATTTTTGTAATAGATGGGTAAATTTATACAAGGTATAATTGACTTTCAGTACATCATGCATATACTGTATGAAATGGCTCCGCTTTATGTAAATACAGTATATGTACTTTATTTAACTATAGCAGACATACATGTAGGATGTAGTTAGTGCAACCAATAGAACGAATCAACAACAAAAAATGATAATGGGCCTTCCCACTCACAGGATTTTCTGTAAGTATAGTGACTATACTTTAAAATGAATCACTAAAACATTTTCGTCATCTACGTGCAAAAAAGGCTTATACAGCTGCACATGCAGGCCTACGTGTATACTGTAGCTGAATCAGACTTTAAAGGGAAAATATGTCATTAATTACATGCATGTATTTACTATACAGTACATAGCAGGCGCAACTTTCAAATGAAATGTATAATTGTGATCACCGATTCACTACACACTGTCATATACAGGGCTATTAAAAAACAATCATCTGGTTTTAAAAAGAAATATTTTGGAAAGTATTACAGATAAAATAGTAAATGAGTCATGGAGAAAGTGAAAATGTTCAGTTAAGTTTTTAATCATACCATCACAAATGTTAAATGTGAGATGTGAGATCCTCGCATCACATGACGGTAGTCTTGTTCGGCACATATCTTCGAGCACTCGAGCACACAAAACGATTTCCGTTGCATCGTTGCCATTTTGGATACTCCCAGTATATAGGCTCTCTATGGATACTGAGTTCGTGCTGCCACCTGGGCGTTTAAAGCAAAGTTTGTAATAGCGCATTTTAAACTTGAACTTTCCCCCCTTTTTTGTGTCATTTACTATTGTATCTGTAATACTTAACAAAATATATATTTTTAAAACCCGATGAATCTTTTGTAATAATTCTGTATTATAAATAACCAGAGCGCTGTTTACGAGACTCGGAGCGAATAAATTACACAATATGAAATTTCTGTGACATATATATTCACATTATTTTGGACATTTTTTTCCCCTAGAATCTGTTAAATATCGAATTTCTCAGTTTTGCTTAAACAATTCCATTACCGCTGGAAACATTTCTATGCTCTATACTGTATGGAAACATGCTAACGTTTCCTGCTAGCTTTTCATAAAAGCTGTTCAAAGAACAAGGAGTACATCCACAGTGGTACATCGTTCAAAAACCATCATCGTTGATGCAGAAAGTTCTTTTTAAAAAAAACAGTGTGAAGAGTTTTTCAATTGATTCGACGAACTTTTAGATTACATATGTAGCTATAAATGAAATGGAAGCTTTCCTTTCACCGCTGTTTGCATACATGTACCGGTATGTGCAACGCGAAATTTAAGCCATGTTGAAAGACAGT
Organism: Megaphyllum sjaelandicum; assembly: GCA_034698745.1. Classification (NCBI taxonomy): domain Eukaryota; kingdom Metazoa; phylum Arthropoda; class Diplopoda; order Julida; family Julidae; genus Megaphyllum; species Megaphyllum sjaelandicum. The sequence goes on along the minus strand of JAQGBX010000195.1, from coordinate 19,322 downwards.
CTCGTGTTCTTCATAATCAAAAATAATAATGACCTCCAAAGAATAGTTATGTTCATTAACTCACAACTGCAACTTCCGGTACACATGTCAAGCATGCATCCACGTGCTAGCAATTATCATAACCACCACCATGAAAACGAGCCGAATGTCTGTAGAAGTGAAGTACATTGATAATGTTTCAGTACAATGGGTAAGAACACGTTGCCAACGTGTTCTTACCCAATCACTTGGTTGCTTGAAGTTGGCATTGGCTTATTTAATAAGCTAGTTATACAAAAGCAAATATTTTTCTGAGGTAATCTTGCACGACGTATTTTGGATTTCTCATGCAGTTCATTTCCCATTTATTTTCTGAAATCGTTTAAGCATATAGTTGAAAAAAGTTAGCTTTACCTGTGGGTCACTTGGCTGACAAAGACGTCCGACATGTCGCTGGTCAAGCCGGACAGATCGGCCAAGCCCTGCACGAACAGATCGCTGAGACCCAACTTGAGCAGAGCCTCCCTCAGCCAAAGCTTGCTCTCCAGGCGGAAGCGGGGGATCCTCACGTTGACGGTGTCGTCCTTGAGTCCGGCGAGGAACTGCTGCAGGCCGTCGGAAGTCAGCTGTTCCTCCAACCGCTGGAGTCCATCAACGTCGTCCGGCAGTAGGATGACCATGCTGAGGCGCCTGTCCGCGTAGGGCAGTTCGAGGGCGCTGCAGCGCAGCTCCTCGCTGTGCCCGTGGGCTACCTTCAGACGCGCCACCATCATTGGTACGGTGACCGTATCCGCGCCGGACACGCGGAAGGTGCTGCGTTCGTACGTCTTCTGCCGGTCGAAGGTGTACAACCAAGAGCCCCGGAAGTAGATGGCATTGGCCAGCAGCAGCTGGGTGTCGGCGCTAGGGGGCGCGTCCAGCAGGCTCTGAATTTTACCTCGCGTGTGCACCTTGACCCAGGCGTTGACCAGGTCGCGAGCGAAGCTGGCGTTGGAGGCGAAGTCGACGCGCTCCAGGGCGGCGTCGTAGTACTCCAGGAGCTTCTCGGCGTACACTTTGGAAACGTTGACGTCTTCCTGGACAAATATCTTGTTGGCCAACGTCAGATTGCCCTGCATGCGGCCGTGCTTCAGGCCTTGCACCATCTTGCGGTAGGTGCGGTGCACCTCCACGTAAGACATGTTGTCGAAGTGCAACACGTGACGCAGCTGCTCCGACGTGGATCCCGACGACCCCAGGTACAACATGCTCAGCAGGCTCATGACGCTGTAAGGCGACAGTACCACGTTCTCGTCCGTAGTGTTGGCAGCATCCTCGGCCACTGACTTGTACAGGTCCAGAGAGAAGTCTAGGTGGGCCGACGCCAGCTTCTGCAGCGAGGGTGCTGCCAGGAACTCGCCAACGTTTCCTGTCCCGTCATTGTTCCACTTGGCGGCGGCGGCGGCCTGGTAGCCCAGGAGAGACGCTAATAGGAGCGTCACCAACACCATCTTCGGCCTGCAAAGAAAGGATTTTGAACGGCTTTAGCTGCTTCTGTGAAACGAGACAACCTAATTGCGCGTCTTATGAGATCTTGTATTTTGAAAAGTATTCTAACATTTCCTCACGTAGCATTTGTAACGAAGTATGTAAAATACAACTGTAAAATGTATTTAGAAAATAAATATTTTCCTTAATCTCACGATATATGAATTTTTAAGCATTTCTCATCCATTTTCAAATTGCGCTGTTTTTTGTATGAAAATGAATGTAGCCTATACTTTTAATATATCTTAAGGCATTGCATTACAAGGCTCGTTCTATAAATAAATAAGGAAATTTTCATGCTTAATTTTAAAATTGGCCATGCATGGGTGATCAATACATGTAACGTGTAAAAATACTTTACAATGGTTCACAATGGCAGGGAATTAGCTTAGAAAAATGCTATACACGTATTCACGCCGTAAATCGTGTAGGCCTACTTGATGGTAAGCTAGCTGGCAGCACTGTACATGTATATGACTATGAGGAACCCATAGTGCTCGCAACAGTTAACCTGAACAGGCTGAACTGCATGCCATTCGAAGGGAAGTTCATTATCCTTCCGCATGGTAGCATCACGATCGGTATACAGATTTCTACCCATGAATGTTAACTTACCATAGAAATGCAGACATTATCGACGTGAGATCCACGCGAAGGCTACATTTCTTGTCAATGGGTCTCTAGGCTATAGCTTAGATTCTGGTCAGTGTAGCGCCCTTGTTTCTAAAAAGTTTTTTGACGGAACAAGGGCGCCTGGTGGTCAAGAATGAGGTGATGGAGGATGTTGATTGAAGGAGGGCAATGACACATTGAGGGCGGAATCCACATTTATCATATTTATACCGCTAGCTTCGCATCACACTGACCCTACCGTATGCGCAATCATTCATCCTTCCACGAAACATTATGGACGCCAATGCCCTGTAAAACAGCCTCGCGCACAATCAAGATCACTAACACGTTCCCCAACAATGGCCTATCACTCACCCGCAGCGCCATCTAATGCATTTTTAGAACCAACCTGGTTGGCGTGACGGCCTTTTCTAATTACGCGCGAAGATGTGACACACTTTCGAAGATTTAGCACGCGTGACGTCACGGCCTCACTGCATACCAACGAACAGCACAACATACTCCTCAGTGGCTCAATCCAGTGAATTTACTTTGGGAAAGTGAGGATAGTCTGGTCAGAGTCAGTGCTGAAGTTAAATAGAACTTGCGTGTTCATACTTTATTTGAGCCTAACGAGGCAATTAGGCACCAAAAGTCATATTGTACTGCATTTCTGGATTTCATATTATACAGTGATAAATTCGACTTAGTGAATGAGGGTTGAACATTAACTGTCTCATCGTTTAATCGTTCATTTTAGTCTCGTCATGCCGTATAATCCCATTTAATAATAGGCGAAATTAATAAGAAAATGAAGACAGCGCTTAAGGGATTTAAGGATTTTCCCTATAGGCTGCTTCCAGTTACATGTACCACATTTTTGTTGCTATCATTGGGTAAGAACACAGGAATGCTTACTTTCGACGTGCTCCTTTCAGCTGCTTTCCTGCTGCCATCGCGCTGATATCAGCGTGATGGTCAGTGTGCTTGGTTGGTGGTGCCAATGCACTTTTTGTCAATGGTTTCCTGAATGGAAAACAGTAACGGCAATACAAAAATAATAGAACGTATTGAAAACCACGTGCTCTCTAGCATTCAAATCGTGCAAGCATAACATGGCCGGCTACACTTTTGACCAATACAGATCTGTGTGCCACTCTAAGTCTTAAAAATCTGCTTTCAGATTTCCAAAAAAAGAATGTTATCAACGCTACTTGTAAGCTCAGCCTGGCTCGGCTTAGCTTTCTTTGTGTGAGCCCTCATACAGTATAAGAAGCATGCCACATTCTTATCCCGCTTGGTGGCGTTATAGTGTACGCTGAGTGGTAAGCGTCTGCAATATGCATTCATTATGTTCTTAACCATTTGTTTTTTATTCGCACGTGCATTATTCATGGCAATAAATCCACCTTGTTAAATTTGATAATTACTTGAAATGGGAACAGCCGAAATAATCGGAACGTTTGCCCAAAGAAACTTAAACGCAACCAAATTGATCCACCATACATGTATAACTCTCCTAAAACAATTGCACATAAAAAAATCTCAGAGAAATTAAAAAACAACAACGAAATAACAGACTAGTATAAGGCTTCAAATGAACTGAGCATAACAGTTTTGAAAATGAGGTTGCCGAAAACCAGTTGTTGTGACCTAGCTCGGGAATTCAGACCTAAAAAATGCTGACAGAGTCAATACTATGCTATTGCATAACCAGCGCACAACAAGAGCCCCGCAAAATCTAAGTAGGCCTTTGGTTCAGGTGAAACGAAAACAAAAAAAGTCGTTTAAATGAAAGGCAACATGGCCGCTAAGAAAGTTTGCGAAACTTTGAAAATTGATCTCTACGCAATAGAATTTCAAAAATGTGGAGTGAATTTTCTTTTCAAGCGTGTACAATCTTTACATTCGTTTACTGTCATGTTTCAGCTACATGCTCCCTGCGATTACGGACAAGGGCTAATGCTGGAGTTGGCACTATAGGGATAACTCACTAAAAAACCTGCTTCTAACGACTTCTACGAGGGATGCACCATGTTTACCGCAGATTTGGCACGCAGGTGAAACAATGGTATGTTTTTAAAAAAGAGGTTTTAGAAAAATTCGTGCATAAAACGTGATTTTTTTCATGGACATCGACAGATTTATGGTCAAACGTCGTTTCCGCCAATTACGTAACGAGCAAACGACCCATTAGCGCTTTATGCATTTTCCTGGGATTCGTGGTGAAATGCATCTCGAAATCCATGAAATGAGGCCTTCATTTTTTAATTGGTTTTTTCATCTGGTCAATGTCCCTTCCATTGGTGGCTGTTCAAAGACTCAGAAATTTCATTGAAACGCTACGCGCATGCATAAGCTAACAGTCAGGTGTCAATGCATCAGTTTTTTCTGCGGTTTGAGGTTGCCCTACTTTTATGAATTTTGATATAAAATATACATAAAGAAATATATACTTGCACGTCAAAGGACAACAACATATAACTTGCACTGTAAACCACTGAAAACATCGACCCTGAAATTTATGCAAAAATATACATTTCGTATGAAATGTACTATCACAAAAGTAGAAATATAATGTTATTTGATAGAAATTATAATCAGGTTCATGGGTCAAGATAATGGTAATTTTAACTTTTCATGTTATTAGGTAATTCTCGCGACTTCTTTTGGCACAACCTGTATGTAACACAGACACCAACTGACTAGAAGCTGTAGCTTATTTTAAAAATTTAACTACGGCACAGATGTATTACAGATAAGACACTCTAATTTCCGCACTAACATCAACCCGAAATCAAATAACTTCTAGCACACGTTGCTGTTTGCACTTACCGATTGAATGCTCAAGTCGATTCCTCAATGAAACCAAATAATAATCCCTGAAAAAGCCACAAGAATGTGGAGTTTCTTGAGTAGTGCACCTGCTATCCCGAGCGAAGGGTACCGCAATCTAAAAAAAATGGCAATAATTTGACCTGTCTTGTATTTTGGATTGGGCGAAATGCTAATGCACGGATTGCCACCTTCTTCAAACAGGTAAAAATCGACTCAACCGAATTATGGGGCACCCGGCGACCAATCACGAACCGCTTACCTCATTTCCTCAGGGGTGTTGTGACGCCTAATGCATTTCGTGCCATGTCCACTCTACCGGTTATAACTGTTGTTCAACCATTGTTTTCCAAAACTAGAACATCCACCTAAGAGAATTGTTTTAAATGTAACATATTTTTTACATTTCATTTTCCATTAATTTCGATTACACACTATGGGTTTCCTTACACTCTGACTAGCGAGTTATTGTTTGGTACATGAGTTGATCAAGTATCATTCAATTAAGAAAATAAAAAAAGTGTTGATGTTGCCTATTGAAACTGCATCATGATAAACTCGTTGATATTTTCTAGAATTCACTTCATTGAATTGTTCTTTTTGATCTTATAAATGTTTAGTGCTTTTCAAATCATTTAAAAGAACCCTGAAGAAAGTTAATGATCATTGAAAAACCTCTAACGGGAGGGTTTACATAAATTTAAAGAGATTCTATGTTAAGAGCATGTACTTCTTCCATCATGGAAATTTCTACCTATTTCCTGTTAGCAAACTGAAAAGTAGCCCATGGATCAGGCTTTTTCTTTAAACCAAATTTCCTCAAACTGTATCATCTTAACCATTTATTTTTCCCATTGTTATTTTCTGGACATTTTACTGTACTTTTTCTAACATTAGTCGTTTATCTAGATCGAGGTCTTTGACCCGAGTAACCCTTTCCAAGCCATCTCATGCCACGCGCTTGCGTGCACGTGAGAGACTACGAAAGCATCTTCTCGTCCATGGCCCCGAGCAGACCGTGTTGGTGCAAAAAGCGCTGCGAGTAATTAGGAGGGCAGTTACACGATGGACGCAAAAAAAAACAAAAAAACAGGTAGAGCACACCTGCCAGATGCAGAGGTTTATCAGCCACGCGATTTCAAGGTAGGCCAACAACCGGACCAAGGTCACGAGCAAGCTGCTCATGCAGTGGATGCAAATGGGTGAGGCATAGCTTGGCATATATGCAAAATATGATGGCCGGGCATTTGTTCGGGCAAATCCTTCTGTCAAGGTAAAAAAAAGTATGGAAAACAAAATCCTCCGAAAGAGTAACAAAGTCTATCTCGTTATAACCCTTTCCCTCAAAAGCGGCATTGCTATAACTCACCGAATACCGGTTTGCTGACAGCGTGATAAGCATCGTGGGCATCTGACCCAAAGCATAAGTTGAGACAACAATCCGGCTGTGGAAGTTCACGGCAAACGTCCTGCAGGGCTAAGTTCCCATGGTGAAAACTGGTAAGCAGCCGTTCAACCTGCGGTGAATCGAAATCGAACAAACGTTCCATGACATAATGGCCTGTCTGCGGCAGTTGGAATTGATAAGTTACCAGTATCAAAAATTACCTTCATAGATTATTACTCGACTGTTTGCATTTGTCACTGTCAAATCCACCTCCACGCGAAACAAAATGTGCCATCGAGGAGAAAGTTATGGTCGCATCGCTCCAGTAATGTATAGTTAACTTGGAAAGTCTTAGAAAGACAATAACTAACCAGACTTCTATGCTATTTTACTCTGAATTATTTGGCAAACTAAACTCTAATCTGCATGTATGCATCATGAAGATCCACAATATGTATTGAAATAAAATTTCTTGATAATGGTCAAAATTGATTATTTTTGTGGCCAATTGTGGCCAAGCAAGAAACGTTGTCCAACTTCTAAAGTGGCTTCAGGATAAACTGAATACGTTATTCATCAAACAAAACAGATACAAACTGAACAAGATTCGTCAAATACATTTCAGTTCAAACTTTTATTTTCATCGATACAATGAAATAATTGGCGGACGTAACAAAATTAGCTCAAATCCAAAACGATAAAAGGAGTTTAAATTAGGAGGAGGTGAAGGAGGATGATGAAAGAGATGGTTACGGGCTACTTTACATACACAAGCAGCCTATTCGAAGTTTATGTATGAAAAAACCAAGCAGCGTTAAAGCCACTCAGAGAAGCAGCTCTTCGACAAAAGCCTATCTACACGCAGTCCACATGCATTTATTTACAAGAGTGACATCGAGGGACTCCCCCGCGTTCCAACAACGGCAGGTTGAAATATCCTCGCGAGGGAAATCAAAAATCTGAAGACACGAGATGGATTAAGCAGAACTTTCCGAGAAATAGTAAAGCAAAACCAAAAAATAAACGAATTCCCACACTTTTTAAAGACAGGAAAATTCGTTTTCATAATCATGGACCGAACGATTTCACAGAGAAAATGGGAGGCGTTTAAACAGGTTTTGCTGGTGGGAGGAAGATGGCTTCATGTGGTACTGCAGCCTAATTAGTTACACAATATCCATAGGTCAGTTCAATATTTATAAATTATTTCTACACAATGTACAAAAATTTACAGAGTCAGATAAACGATCACAATGATAAATTTCATGAAAATAAAAACGAGTGCCGTAGGGGGGCTGAAACACCAGATTTTCGTGGCACGAAAAGAGAATCGGGCATCGAGCAGCACTTGAGTCGGGCGCTGCTAGCAAGACCACGTTCGCACGAAGCTCGCACTTCCGGTTTTCAGCAATATACTACATCTGTTTGCCTAACAGATGTTGAATGGGATTCCTGGAGAAAAGATTGTGTCAGCCTCATCATAACTTCCATAAGGGAGGTTGATGGGTCAATTGGACACGACAGACATTTGTCCAAATATTGGTGAAAATCCTCAATTTCTTAATTTGTAGCAATATTAAAACTTATCCGTTTAATTATGTAAATGACTTATGCCGTTAGATCTGCATAAAGATTGCCATGGCGCCATGGCCAAAATTTTAAAGAAATTTAAAAAAACAAAACAAGGTATATTGCAATGCTTTGAACAATACATTGTTTTGCATTGCGAAACAAGCATGGCAGAGAATAAAGTGCAAAAAAATGATCACCACTATTTCGAAAATCAGTGAAATCCTCGAGCCTGACCATGAGCCTAAAGATGGTGATACGAGGCATGACAACCTTTTCAACGAGAAGATAACAATGGTACACCTATGGCACCGTGGCTACGCTAAGGACATGGAGTACCAGCACGAGACTGTTGTAGCGTCAATGGTATAGTAGCCTGCTGTGTTTAGTAGGGGCTGAATGAAAATGAGCCCAAAACGAACAGAAATTACAGTGCGAGAAGTGATTGTATGAATATGTGATCTACACTTACAAATATGCCGTTAAAGCCACTAAAGCCTAAAAACCGTCAAGCAGTAATCTCGCGCCCAAAAGGCCGTTTTTGAACACAAGTTATCTAAACCCTCTCAATTTTTGTTTGCAAGCACTCCACATACACATATACACAATTACAATAGTAATAATAAAAAGCTGCAGCAGTTCCAGCTGATACATTGTAGTATGTAGCTTATAGCCTATGCCAGCTAGGCCTACTAGGTAGACACTTATACCTAGGTAACCAAAATTGAGAGGGTTTTTTTTGAGTGAGGAGCCAAGTTAGCGTGAAAAACGAGAAAAGTTGAGTGAAAGAGAGCAAAAAAGGGATGCAAAGGATGTCTAAATGCAACTTGCAGATAAGACCACCCATGTACGTATCTAGGATTACTGCAGTCTCATCGTATGTTGCCAAATTTTATATAAAAGGTTTTCATAAATTAACCACCCGGAAGTACCGTATTTAAAGGGCTAGGATCATCACAAAAAACATACCATTTCTAAAAAAATAATTGATAGAACAGAGTCCCAACGTTGTTTTGCGTTTGAATACTAAACCATGAGTCAACATTCGATACTTAACCAAAGCAACCGATAGAAAAATGTAGCAAAAACTGCACAAAAAATATTAATATGCCACAAATTGAAAATAAACAGTAAATCTTAAATGTCACGTTATAAAAGGCCAAATTTTAGCTGCAGAAAAACTTGTCAGGTTGACCACAATACATCCACCAGGTAAAGCAAAGGCTCATATTCAAATATTTTAAGGCCACACTGAAAAGAATGTTTATTCAAAAACAATAATTTAGTTAATGATAATAATAATAATAATAATAATAATAATAATAATAATAAATGATAATGGATTAAACTTCGCCACTATAATATTTCAGAAATGCAAAGATTGGCTGCCTTTCTATAACGCTCACAAAACGGTGGAGTCATGCATAACCAACTTAGCAAGTTTCATTCTGCAGTGAACTTGCTTGATTTCCAAAAGGAAATATGCATTCCCTGATTTTTTCAATATCATGTTTTACACAGGGCCTTATTTTTGCCCATATGACATCAGTTATTTTTTGAAAACGTTAAACGTGCATCAGATCATTTATACTGCTTTCTATGAAACTTAAAAGCTTAAAATTGTCATTTTTCGATTGTAAAAACGCTGCGGTGAGGAATAAAGGCTCTAGATAAATACATCTCATGTAGCTTTTAAATGGTTTTTATCTAAATTCTACTGATTCGCCACTGAGGCAAGTCTCAAATTAACACCTTTAAAAACTTTCCTTATGATTTTAGAATTGGAGCAACAAAAAGGGAAAGAAGGGTCATTTTATAAGGTGCAAGTTAGGATGTCAAACCATTCATGATCAACCAATTGCTTATAAGAAAGCATCAGCCAGAGAAATTGGTTACATTAAATGGTTGGTTGTGGATTTCTAACGCTGGCCTATTTCTGCACACGAGGATCAAATTAATAAAGCAATGGCTCAACTAAGGGCCTTCCAACCATTGGAGCCCCTGGCTGGTTAATAATGATAAGTGTGTAATAAAATTAACTATAAGTACGGTTTCCGAGAAAACACCAAATAAATTCACACAAAAAAGTATAAAATGGGTGAGGGCGGTAGCTAAAAACTGCACGACTCTCGACTAGATTTCATTGAAGTTTGGATGGGGAATGGCTACGTCTAGCATAATGCCAAAACTCAAATAAGATTAAAAGTAATAGATAAAAATAGTTTCAATATTAAGTTTTAGGCGCCCAGCGCAACAAAAATGGGATAATAAAAAGCTTTTCTCTGAGAAGAAAATGATAATGAATTGCTTAGGAATATCTGGATAAAATTGCGACTTTCAAAATCTCATCAAAAGTGTTGATACCGTGTACACAAATGGGCTAAAAAATCTTGGTAAATAGCAGCCCAAAATGAGTACACATTTGACGAGACCACGAAAGCACTGAATCAAATGCTGAAATCAAGACGCCTGGCCTTATAGAGACAAGAGAATAAGAGAGAGAGAGAGAGAGCAAGGTGCAGGACTATGAAATTGCTAAACTACTACGCTCAAGTCAAGTTGCGAGTTTCGCATTTCACATACTTTCAAAAAATCCCATGCAGCAGTTCGCCAACAGAATGCAAAAAAGCATCAAACGAACCTCCAGCACGTTTCTCTAAACAACTTAGTAAGGAAGATCTGGATTTGGCGTTTGAACACTTTTGGCATAGTAAATCAACACTTTTCTTACAGATGAGGGATGCTGCCATCTCGTTTCAGTGCAAACGTTACGTTGTCGACACTCAGCTATTCGAGCATCTAACAACTCTTTGGGCTGCATTAAGCGGAAAATCTAGCGACACAATTGGAAACGACGAATTTCTTCAGTTGCCAAATCTTCGTTGGTTAAAGAAACGTACTGTTAGTAATTACCGGAACGCTCCCTGCCTTATTAGAAAAGAATTGAGAAACAATATACCGATATCAAGGTAAAAAGGTCTAGATGTAACACTAACCAGTAGAAGAGCATTAGAAATAGTTGTATAGGATAGCATTGACTGCAAGGATTGCACTTATATGAAAGTAATCCTTGATGGAATGTTTAGTATTTATAATCCTGAAATATTTTTTTAAAATGGACTCCTAGAGTCCAGGCTGAATAATAGGCCTGAATATTCGCTAATTTGTGCGTATTAATTTATTTCAATTGAAGCCTGATACTGTATAAAGAAAAGTGGATTGTTGACACAAATTTGAAAAGTCTTACCAGAAGAGGATCACACAATCCAAACGCGCCTCCATTTTAGATTTCTAATGCACGTGGATATACTGGCAGCGCCATCTACTGTCCCCAATTCAGAACTAAACAAGAGGGCTAGAGAGAAATTCCATTCCTAACCCAGTCAGTACATTGAATATGTTGTTCTTATTTTCACACAAAAATGGAGGGGATAAAAGCTGCAAAGTCAAGCAATTGGGGAAGTACTGGTAGAATCTTCCATCAGCAGCGACACAATATTGATTCACACGTGGAAACCAATGTCAATATTATTAATCGAATTGATTAAAATGGGGTAGCACACACACAATCACGTATTTTTGAGTTCCTGCCTCAATGACAATCTGTCTTTGATATGCCATAGCAGCAAACCTTAATAGTGACTAGCCAAATGTTGAGAACACATTTTTCGACACTATAGAGGTCCAAATATATACCAAAAACGTCCTGGCATCGTCTGTCATGTTGAGGCGGTGCGACGTGGAGGAGGCAACAAGAGTTCAAACTTGGTAGCAAAAAATGACAACCGGAGTTGCAGCCTTGCTGAGGACGTTTAGTGCTGCGGCAATACGCAGAATCTCTCAACTACACTCCTTGCGGGGGACCCTTCATGTCAAAAGTCTGTCTCTTACGCTTAAATATCAGCATACAACACGTTCGATGCTCCCTACTCAAATTCAGATGTTCGTAAATTCATCCGCATCGCCAGATGCCTCGTCGTCATCTGGCTCCTCCAGCGTGACCTGGAACTGGATCCTCTCGGAAGCCACGTTCAGCACAGGACCATCGTCCTGTGGGGATTTCTCACCCTCGCCCTCCTCTTTCAGATCGTTGGAACTTGTGGACGGACTCATTGGTATCATGCTTTGGTACCAGTCCCGGTTGTCTTCCAAGGCATCCAGAATGTCTTGGGCATCTGGGTGTACTAAATCAGCCCACGTCTCCCAGAGTGGATGGACAATGTAATCGATGAAGCCAACCTAGATAAAACGAAATTAAAAACTATTACTTTTAAATTTATATTTGCTACAGTCTGAAGCTTCATCGTTTGCACATTTCCTTGGACGGCAATTAGGTTTAACCCCAAAGTTGGGCCAGCAAGGAATCAGCTATATGATATGTAATTTTCTTTTAGTTTTAATGGTTATTTTGCATATTCATATTTATACTGTATAAAAACATATCCCCAAGAATTAACTTTCTATAATTGATTTACTGTAGCCATTCAATTCACTAACCTGTGATTTCTCGATAGTGGCGTTAAACCGATCGCACATTGGACTGATATCATATCCATTTTCTCGCTCTTTATCGCCCTGCAGGAAAAACTCCTCCATGATCTGACCAACCCATCGTTGGTACAGGTCAAGTGGTTTTGTTGGATTGCTGAGATCTGCACAATGCACCATATTTTGTAGTACCTATAAAGATAAGAAGTCAAACATATTGTTAAAATAGCCAAAAAGAATGCAGCTATCTTCACAAAGGGTCCTTTAGAGAATAAAAAAACACTTGCCTGTATTCTATCAGTATAGTTATCGAGTAACAGAACACCGGAACCAGCAACCTTTTTGGTTTCCACCATCGTCTTCAAGTCTGCCAACAAGGACATATGCTTGGACATATCTGTGGCCAACACCTGAAAGAACAAAAAGTTCAGACGTCAATACAAAAAGAAAATAACAATTCTAGCTGGATTTAATAGCTCTCTTCCAGGGCAATGACGTCCAAGAATCAAACGTTACGCGGAAGGGCATACAATTGTGCGGATTTGAAACATGCCAACTGTTTTTTAAAGATCCACTCAATGCTTGAAAGCCATTAGCTGAATAGACCGCAAACCTTGGCTGAAATTGAATTTTCAATCCTCGGATCGAATAAAAACAAAGGGCAATGGGCCAAAGCATGATCGAACAGAACGCGATAAACCATTTGTCCTGGGTTTATAGAAGAAAAAACGATTTCAAATCAATAACCAGGAAAGGTCAGTGGCACAACATAGCCAGACCAATGTCAAGAGCACTCACTACATTGCAAGAATAACTTTCAACCTAGACATCATTGTTTATGACCAAACTGTCGTATTGTGATTAACAAGAGTGTCTGAATGTGGTGATTAAGCATAGAAGAGCCAAGGTGAAGTGCAAGTAACTCCATTCTTGTGAATTCTTGCCATTTACTGCATCAGTTTGGAGCAATGATTAAGCGAGTTGTTCCACTTACCCTTCCCTCCACCTATAAAATCGTTTTCACTACAAGTTACCACCGCGTCTTTTTATCATCGGGGAATCTGAGAAAGTCCCAAATGCAATAATTTTCCAATTTTTCATATGGAGAAGAAATATGCATCAACATTCTGCCACAATGCTAGACAAAAGGTTCATTTCACTAGTGCATTCCACTCCCGCAAGAATTTGTTATAGCATCAAAAATCTGGCATGTTTGCCAATGAACTGTTTCACTTGAAAAATAATAGCGGTAGATCGAAATCAGTGAGTTGAAAAATGGTTTTAGCATCGATTTTGGGAGAGTTTATTGTTATTTTTCAGACAGTCAAGAAAGCTGTAATTTGTCGTTAATTATCTTATTTAATGGAGTGCAAATATTACAATGAATAGAGTCGATATAATCAATGCTGCCAGATTTTTTATGACCGCAAAACAAAGTCAATAAACTGTTCTTGTAAAAATTTCTTGCAGAATACTCAGAAATTAATTTCAGAGTAGAAGAGCAGTAAACTATCTTGCAAAACTGAAAATGCTCTTTGTAGTCAACACTTATTGTGACATATTCAGCTAGCAAGGTAAAGTAGCACAGAATTGAACTTTATTCTGGAATAGTAGATTGATGTCTCCATTTCTTAATAAGTAAATTGAGCATAATAACACGACGGGGGTGGATGGTCCAAAGACCTGAGTTTGATTGGGCTCCAAGTTCACTGTACTGATCGCTATTTCTGTAATTAGTACATTAGCAGCAAACCCAATCAATCATCTCGGGGCAATGCAAAACATAAACAACTTAAATAGTTGCAGATCATGAACTCTCTAGAAGTACACTTTGAAAATTTCTGGAGCCAGTAAGGTTATTGCCGGTTATCAATTAGGTTGCTCCAATTAATTTTCGATAGAGAATGTATACCCGCAACAGTCGATTAATTTTATGTTTATATTGGGAAACATTCAAACTTGAGAATATCGTTTAAGTCTTTACTAAAAATTAAGAAATGCAATCAAAAAATATAAATCTGAGATGGCACTGCATTTATATGAAATGCCAATTGGGCACATTGGCTATCCCCAACGATACACCCTGGCCAAATGCCCATGTTACAACTACAAATGAAACCAACCTGATGAAACCATGTTTGTTGTTTTTTATTCCTTTCAAAAAAATGCTGCTTGTGCAATTTCGTCTTTACGCTTGCTAGTACAGTGTATTTCAACAATATTTTCCCTGTTGTTTACACAAAACATGCAAGGACTTCAATATCTGCAAGCGTTTCCCTGATCTGTCGTAATTTCCCTTTTGTGACAGTGAAAGCAGTATGTATATTTTCATCTTCATAAACAATGATGCCTAGCTGTTACCACGTTCTACAAAGGCCCTCACGGCAATGTTATCTTCTTTGCATTATTTGCAAAACTGCAAGGCATTTCAAAATGAGAAGCACTTCATAAATACGAGACACTTTTATAGACTTGAAGAGCCTTTTGTGTTTACTGAATTCCCTAACGTTTGAAAAAAACTGTATCATAGCCATTTAAAGCGCCCAATGATCTAAAACTGAATAATGTATATCTTCATGACAAAATCGAAATGTGATAGAGAAATAATTCTCCGAAACGCACTTTAAGGTCAATGTCTCGCATTTATACTATATAGCTTTGGGATATGCCGCAAAATGTTTGGGGAAACAAAGATCTATCGAACAGTCTTACTGTATATCGTAGCAACAGTGTCTGTCAGCGGTAAACAAATTGAAATCGATATTTTGCTACAATGGCGGTTTTGCGTAAAGCTTTCAAATATGCAAAGAAAATGCTTACAGAGCTTAATATACTAAAATCACACTTTGGATGAAAGACTAGCAAAAATCGTTAATACGCTATTGAAAAATAGTATAGTAATTGCAAACATAAAAGTATAAAAATGTGTATGTGAACAAACTGCATAGGTTAATAACTGGTACCCACTTTACGATAAACGAACCCAGTGGGTGTTAGTGCCCTTGTAGGAAATATAACTTCATTGTAAACCGATTTTTCATTAATAGGATTGTGGAAAACAAAAATTACGCAACAAAATTTGGCATGGCAAAATTAGATTTCGGCATAACGCATAACTGCTTCGCCAAGTGGGGGCAAAATGAACTTGCGAAGAAAATCTTTCAATTCATTGTCTAAGTTGAATTACTATTGCTATTTGCAATGGCATTTTTTAGCAAACAAAGGACTTCCGTGCATTTCTAAAATCGACTATGTTCAGAAATAAAAACTTACCATATCGATGACCATTTTCCTGAGGTTGGATCGTTGTTTCTTGTTGAAGTTCGCAAAAATATCACATTCCTCATTCTGTAATAGCTTAAATGCTACGGCTAGATGATGGTTTTCCAAAACAGATTCATCGTTATACATTAGAGCCAATTCTGAACCTAAAATTGCGATACAAAAAACCAGACTAAGTTTATTTTTCTACCTCGACCTTAAATAAGTACGTTAAAGCGTATTGAATACTTGAATTTTTCGTCAGCCTCGTCATGCGCATTTATGATTAAATCTTACAATTTTAAAAGCATGTACATTATGTTGTAAATATGCTCAAGATTAAAGTTTAGTTTTATAATAATTACAGAACGATATATTTAGTAGCGCAAATAACTACGGAGGCCATTAACAGCAATTTGCAAAATTATCTGAAAATATTTTGCTTTTATGCTTAACGCCCGATTCTCAAACACTTGTATGAGCATTAAAGAATTCATGTACTTTCAATGGCGAACGTGTCGGGAAAACGTTTTAAGGTGAATTTTAATAAGCATTGTATTTTTCAGATTTTGGGGGTTAAGTTAATGCCAAAACAACATTGATTGATGGATCAACACACTTACTAGAATTAATAAGAAATTGGTTAGTTAATCCTGGATGATCCACATCGTGAACTGCAGCAGCAAATATGGCCGACAAAATCTCCAAATCGGTAAACACAGACTAGTAAAGAAATGAGATATTGTGAGATAACCGAGAAAGGATGATGCACTCGACGATTAATGGCGGAAATGAACGTTTGAAAGTAACTTACTTCCAAAGCGTTTGAACCCAGCAAAACATGTATGGACTGTGCGACATCAGCTGCATGAGTGCTGTTGTGGTATGGCACCTCCTTGATGTAATGATCTTCCAAATTCATTAGAAAATTGACTAGAGTTTTATTAGGGATTTTAAATGTCTTCATCAAGTCCCTTTCCTGCAAATTAAAATTGGTCAATTAATGGCATTGCTAGATGAATGACCATTTCTATAAATGGAGCAAAGAGGTTCAATTCTAACCTGAAAAATTGCGTAACAAACTGCAGTTAAAGGTCTTCTATTGGAATATTCAGCCACTTTGAACATGTCGATACCCCATACACTTATTTCGTCTATTAGCTGCAAGTAAAAAAAGCAATATTCAATGGACATTTTTTTTTGCAAAAGATTTGTCAAACGATAAATTTCTTGATTTCACACGTCAACTGATGCATATAAGAAATTCATTTCCAAAACTAAATTTCCTAAGTTTAAGAAAAAAAAACGGTACTGAACAACGATTTCTCGCATTTGGAAAAAGCTTTCCACACCTATTTTCGTTCTTGTAGGTTTGTGGATTCCTCGTACGCACGTTTGAAAGTTATTTTCAGCCAGCGTTAACCAAGTCGAGTGGCCTCGTTCGAGCACACTTAAAATATATTTTATTGAACTTTCCTTGATTTTCAATGCGACCGTGCCTTATTAGTTCAAAAATGCGAGCATATGTGCTGATTGAAGGACACGACTATAAAACGTGTCAAAATATTTATCGGAGTTTGAAAACATTTGTCGAAAGATGATCCGCCTGCAAATGTATCCGAAATGAGCGGCGATAATCGACTAATGTTTGTTTGCTTACACAAGCGCAACAATCTAGCATTACGAGTTGCAAAAATGTTTATATAGGCAAAGTCAACAAGAACAATGAAACGAAGGAAAAGAAGGTTTTTATCATAACAAAACGTGGTTTGCAATGGGACGGCGTTGTAGGGTCCCTGACCCACTGCGCTACAAACTCACAATCTGCGATAACCTCAACCCGAAGGAAAGGGTTGAAAAGACCGGCCCTGACACAGTACTATAGGTCCACCAAAGGCTATTCCACCTCTTCAGATCAGCTGATATCTGCTCAACTGACATTACCCGCAAGAAAAGACAACTTCTCCAAAACAAAACAAACAAAAAAAGTTTTCCTTTTAACAAAACGACATCAGCAAGGGGCTGATGGTTATGAATAAACATACACGCTTTAGCTGCATATAAACATTTCACCCCCCTCCAAAAAAACCCCTTCGTAACAAGACCCAAAGAACGAAATTTTACTTCGCTTTCTTTTGGCAAGAATAACAATAAAGCGTAAGAATGTAAACTATGAGCTATGCGCTAAAAGTAAACTAAGCAATTACTTTCACATAAATAAATAATGTCACGATTTGTATGATCCGAACGCAGCCAAAGCTGAAACGGCGGAAGAATGCTTGCCCTTGCCTTGGCAGGGGAAGGAATAAACAAAGAGTTTGGTGCAACGGGCCATTAATCTGCAATTTCTTGCTTTTCAAATATCTCGCTGGCAATGTGTGGCGCAACGTGGTTAGCCTGCAAAATCTCCAAGGTTCAGCAGGGGGACCGAGTAGTTTTCCACTCGAAAACCGCGCAATTACTCGAAAATTACAACGCGGAAGGGAAGGGCTGTCGAGGGAGGTTTCCACCGATCCGATTAATTCATTTTGAATAACTGACTTTTAATGAGTGTTCAAAGTTGCCTCGGTCCACCCCCTCCACTCTGCGGGCTTCTCCCTCTTCAACTTCATTTTAATACGAGCAAATTTGCATGTCGACATCGAAATTATTACTCGATGAAGAAAAGCACGAACATTTATCACAACTGTCAAAATTTGAAAAAGAAAATAGCATCGGGCGAGTATGGAAATAAAACAACGTCGAAAAATGGATGATTGATTTAGGCGAACCTTAACACCGTTTCTGCGCATATTCAAAAAATGTACGAGGCAAGTTCAGGAACCTCTATTAAATATGACGTTTACGAAAACGGAAGAAAAGTATGACAGGGCAGGCAGATCATTATCAAAATGGGTTGAGTTTTTCCAGATTGAGTTTGGAAAATCAATCCATCAACCTAAATTTTCAAATCAAACCAAGGGCGATGGCCTTGCGTGTTTTTTCATTAAGACAAATTCATTAAATGGCTATAGCTACCCACTTTGTTAAAGGCTACCGATAATAGCATCTATTATACGCTCCGTACGTTTCCAACGTACTGTATGACGAACAGCAGTCAAAAATTCAAAAATAGGCAATACGACCCTGGCATTCAAAAATAGTTCTCATGGCCAATTCCGGAGCGCTCGTTGTTTACCGGTTCACTGTTCAAGTAACGATTAAAGAACACGAGGGGAAAAAATGCTCGAGATTTTCATTTTCTTGCCAGTGAAGAGATTGATTTATTGATCGAGAACAGTGAGCATTCATTCAAAATAACAAATTAAAAATGCGAGAATTCGAAAATAGATGCTAATGGTATCACGCTGAATAAGTCACGGCGAAGGGCATCTTAGCGTTAAGGGTGAGATAAAATGGTAAACAAGCGAGCCCCTGGACTATTTCCAGGTAGGAATGGCTAAGTATAGCGATAATATTTTGCCTCCCAAAATAAGCACGAGAACTGGATTATATAAAAGTACAAAAAGAAGATTTCTAATGAGGGATCTTGGAAGCTGTCGTGGAGGATGCATTTGCACTAACAAGTAGCAACGAGACTTATGGCGAATTCGACTTACCCAAAAAGTGTACACCCAAGTGCACCAGGTGTAGGCTACAAGGTGAGGCATAAGTCTGTTAAATC
>JAQGBX010000194.1:0-44056 GCA_034698745.1 Megaphyllum sjaelandicum | reverse complement strand
CCCCTCCCCCCTCCAAGTGTGACGTAATTTATGCATGGCCCCTAAGGGACTTTCAGGAACACACAGGGACATGTTGGAGGAACAAGGAACAGAAACAGAAAGTTTCTCTATGTTTCCTTTAGTGTGGAAGTATAGCTTTAAAAGCATTAGCTTAATTTCTTCCAAATATGGAGAATGTTTTCCAACAATTATAGATGTTCATGAAACTAGTAAATTTGTATAACTTCACATGGAAATGTGCCTGCTCACTTTTTCACCGATTAAATAAAATAACGCATTTTTAACTAATTAGCAAATTTTAGAATTGGCTGAAATGAAAAAAAAAAAATGATGGTTGAATTTAGCATACTTTGATTTTTCCCAACTTAATAGCCCTGTAATGAATAGCATTTTTATTCATGTTTAATGTTATAGTGCATTATTCCAATTTACAGTATGCATAATATATTATAGATAAGGACTACTTCTCGGAATTAGGCAAAGTTTGCACATAAGTTTTGTTCAAAACTATGAATACAACAGTAACAACACAAACTTGAGTAAAAGTTTATTTGGAATTACCACAGTATGTGTAGCCTATGTTCATTTCGTAAATAAACGTGGAAAAAACTTTCCATGGTAATGCTGTGTCAAGGCAACCATGTCTTGAATGCCAATAATGTTGAGGTCTTTTGGCGAAACACGTGATAAGAAAGTGGTTTGTTTTCAACTTTT
Organism: Megaphyllum sjaelandicum; assembly: GCA_034698745.1. NCBI lineage: Eukaryota > Metazoa > Arthropoda > Diplopoda > Julida > Julidae > Megaphyllum > Megaphyllum sjaelandicum. The sequence continues at coordinate 43,342 of JAQGBX010000194.1, read as the reverse complement.
CGGTCCCTATACAAAAATGTTGACAAGACCACAAACGTATAGAGCATGCATAATTGGCAAACAGTATATCGTTACAACGCATAAAATGTATGCGTACCTCTTGCTAATGATATTGTTAAAACGTTTTGCCATTTCATGCAAATTAATGATAGTCAGTTACCAGATTTCGAAGGATTAAAGATTGCTTCGTCAGCCGAAATCATATATACGCCAATCAATACGTCATTGTGTTTAAAATAGAATTTGTTTGGAAGATGTTATTACAAAAATATATATACTGTCAGGATTCAATGATACAAAATATTCTCTGAGGAAGGAATATGGTTAAAATTTATCTTCACATCTGTTTGCTTTTTGAATACGCGTAAATATGAAGATTGCGTAAAGAAATAATTATGTATCATATACAGTATAATAAAGATTGTAGGCATATTGTATAAAAAAATCAAAGACGAATCTGCATGGGTCGTCAAAATTGTGTTAGTTTTTAACCGTTGCAACTGGGTAACTTCGCCAACGGAATAAATGAAATATCACGTGATAAATGCATGCTGCATGACGAAATCTGCATAAGGTCCATTGAGTGCTCCTAGTTTTGAAAGCAAAATATCTCTTGAACGTGTTTGGTGTGCTAAGTAATATCCTGTAAAGTGTACAAAATGATATTTACAGTAAAACCTTTTAAGAGGGCCCACCAAAAAAAATTGCTATGTTGGTCACTACACAAAGAATGCCTGAATTAAATTAAAATAATGAACATGTACACGTAGTAAAAAACCACAAAACCAAAAAAGTATAGAATCAACATGTTCAAGGGTTAAAGCAAGATGTAACGTGACTCATCTGGTATCTGGTCACTTTTTTAAGGTTCATTTTCAATGTAAAAATTGCAAAAAAAAAAGACAACACACACTGGTCACTGGTTACTATACAGAGAATTCTTATAAAGGAATTGTAATCATAATAGAAAAAATAAAAAAAACACTAAAAAGTGGTCAACATAAACAGGTGGTGACTTTTCCAGGTTTTACTTTATTCTGAAATGCACATTTTTTAACAAATTTTCAAATACGCTATTTTTATAAACTATTCGGTGCATGTCATAGCGTGTAGTTAGGGTGTATTCTATGAAAACATTGGAAATCCAAAATATGTTGCCCAAAATTAAAAATATCCAAAATATTTGGAAACTCGCGATTTTCAACCGGAAATTCCCCTATAGTTTACTGTGGATCACGTGCAACATATCTCGAGTCGATATTTCAATCAGCATATTTACAACAAATTTCTTGGATTTCTAACTAATAAATAAACGGAATTAACGAAATACCACCATTAAGCAATCAAAATGGCGAAGTAGACTACTTGTTAATGGTGTGTGGGCGTGACCACATGTTACTCAACAACCGTTCATATTTATCCTGGCTTGACAACGATCATAAGCACGTGGGCACGAAAGATAATCGATGGGAAAAGCATGCAGGCAATCCATTTCCAAACATTAAAAATTCACATCTGACCCAGTATGGCCAAATTTCGAAATGACAACCAGCTATAGCAGAACAGGAACCGCGCCCCTAAAAAACTACCTGGGCCAAGACAGAAATGCACAGCGGTGTTCATAAATTATTCTGCCTTGAAAAAATGATAAATTAGATAGAAAATTGCAGTTTCGAAATATAACCAAATGCTTTGAAATGAATATTGTTTTTTATCTGTTTCCCGGCTCATCGGTCGTCCTCAATGGTACATCACATTGCACATATACAATAAATTGGGGGTAAATAACTTATGTTCCACCACGGAAGCCACCATTTCTAAATCATTTCTCATGAAGGTGGTTTCTTAAGTCATTTTTCTTCTTTCTTTATTTGTGATAATTTGTTTTGAATTTGACCGTATTGTGACATTTCCGTAAGATACGAGGCAAATTATATCCGAAAATAAATTGTTAGAAATTGCAGGCAATTTATTTCAACTGAAAAAAAATTCTCTTGCTACACACATGGAGCAGGGTAAATGTAGGTACATGTAATATAACTTGACAATTTAACATGGCTTATTCCAATGTCTTTCCTAATTAGCAGGGCATAAGAAATAAACGTTTGTGCTTAATTAACTGTAAAACCAATGAGTAAGTTTGCTTCCAGAAATAAATGGTTCAGAATAGGATAATTTGTTTTATTCTGGAAATATCTTTGGAAATAATATTTACGAAGGGAAACCTTGAAACGAAAAGAAACTTTTGTGCTTGACTGTAAAACAGATGACATCAGTTTGTTTCCAGAAATAAATATCTCAGAATAGGATGATTTAATTTTTATTCTGGAAGTATCTCTGGAAATAGTATTTGCGGTGGGAATGTGTTGAAACACCCGGGGAAATATCAATCAGCAGTTTTTCTGGAAACCAATTTCCAGCCTTTATGCTAATTTCCTCTTTCACTAAAATAGGCCAAGTGCATAAATATACTATCAAACAATTAATTCAACAAACCAAAACTGCTAATTCAACATTTTTAGAATTTTACAAAACTCACATAATCCACATATAGGCCTATTAATGCACCAGTATTTCAAAACTTGGCTAAAACATATATTTTAACATGTTTTTTTTCCCATCTTTATCGACCTTGCAATACATACAGGGAATACATTTAAATTACATGGAATCGTAATGAATTCCGAATTTAGTTTTTTTTTACTATTTTCTGGTTTAATTTTTGTTATTATTCAATTTAAACGCCCTTTATAAGTTAGTGTTACTTAAGGCCGTTCAAGAAAACAGTATGCAACGGTAATGTAACCTTTGTATGAAACTTGTTAAATATAAAACATATGGATATTGCAATAACGTGATCTACAATTAATATGGTTTAATACTGTATAAAACTTGAAATTAAAAAGTAGTATGAGGTCGTTTGAGGTCTTGAACGTCGTTTGAAGTCTTTAAAATGATTATTTCCCATAAGTAGAGAACATTCAAATTCAAAATCATAATAAGATTTCAATCAATGTATTCGTAAAGTACATGTAATATGAAATATAATTTTATTATAGGCCTATACGCTTGGAAAAGAGTTTTATCTTATTAATCTTATTTATTGCCTTATATACTTACTACATGTATTCATGTATTACCGATGATGTACAGTATTATAATACAATGTAACAATTATAATAAATGCCGACGTTGAATTAACTATTGATTGCTGATAGCTTGAATAATGGACTAGACTGATAATATTTTATTACTTAATCGTTATGTTTAACATTTAATAAATACAGTGCTGATAGTAACATTCTGGCTAGATAAGGCTGAAAGTCAACAGCGTGTCTTCAAAGCATTTAAAAAGACTGTAATTGCTAGACATTACATGACTACTGCAGTTACATACATTCAAGTCTACTATAAACTTGAAGGTCAAATGGTGATTTGGACGGTACATTATCTTGAATTGCTAACCGGTTTTTTTTTTCAAACTTCCTCAATTCCTTAGATTCACAATGCGGCGATTAATAACAAACTGATTAGAGTGACATAAACCTCCACAGCAAAGCTAAATTCTTGAAAAGTACACACGAATGCACGCGATGCAATGTTATACTGCAGTTTAACAGAGCTTTACGCTCTAATTGCTCTACTTGTACATCAAGCATTGATTTTCCTGATCTGTTATGTCGAAATTATGAAAACTATATTTTCATATTCTTCATGGTCATGCATATTATTATTTAACAAACTATTTTGGCAATTTAATAAACCACCTTAATTTTAATGTTGTGTTATCCTCTATACAATGTACATATTTGCACCTATAATGCATATAGGCAATTTGTTCAATGAAATAACGTTTAGGAACCATATTAAGAAGAACTCGCATTATACGAGTTTCTGAAAGTCCGAACTCAGTTTCAGCCTGCATTCTATAAGTCATGGACGAATAAAGTTAAATTTCTTCGTTTAAGACGAATTCTGAATTCGGATATTACAAATTTTCGGTTACTACGAATGAATTTTCGCCTTCCCCGGCATTCGCGCTGCTTACGTTACAACGAACTTTATAGACAATATGAAAAAATGTACGTTATAACGGGGAATTCTCTGATAAAAGTTGCAGTACCTTTCAATATGTGTGGCCCAGTGTGGGGTACTTTGATTTCATTCAACCATCGATGAAACTATAGCTCTTATTGTTGAAGTCATGTTTTGTCTGATTTCTACTAATATAAACAACGCCAGCGGAGGCAGGGAAAAGATCACGTGCTGTAGCCTCATGTTTTTATTATGTTCCAAATCCAAGTCACAGAATTTGATTTACAGTATATTGGATTCAATAAGGTTTATATAGATACAGGATAGATGTAATGAAGAACAATATATAGAGAAATTGAGAATTTTAAATTGTTATATCACTCATTATAGTGCACTATTTGTACTTTCATGGTCAAATTTTAAATTTATGGTAAATCACATTGTAATTTCAAGCTGAATAATTGAACACATCAGTGTGTAACCCTTTGCAATTATGTTTGAGTTCGCATTTATGAATGCAGCAGGGAGGTAATGCACTAAAGGGACTCTGCCCCTTCTGGCATAGGTGGGTTTGGGTATAATTCGTACTTTGAAATAAAACATGATCAGGTTAGTTGGTTAGTACAGTGGGTTAGAAGTCTATACTTGGGTTATTGTTATTGTTATTGCCCCAGTGCCATGTGCTCTTCGTACTTCATTGCATAATATTATATGTTTTTATTTTTTTTCTCCATTTCAGCCCTTTTCTCCATGTTCCATTCTCACGGGCCACACTCTCACCTGATTGACCAATGTACATACGGTAGAGTTTAACTTGATGATATGTGTCATTTTTTAATGCTAACGGACATCGTTCGGAAATAATGTATGCATGTGTGAACTGAAAGCCAAACCAGCGATGAAACAACCCCTAAATGTATACGAATAATGCAGTGCCACGTCCCAAAAAAGCCAGCAGTGGAAGCATCGTTGAATTTACTCATCCAGATTAAATGGCAGAAAAATTGGAATTATTATTTAAGACGGGTTCTCCAAGGCGAAACAAAGTATACGAGCAGGATGAGTGAAGAAAACAAAACTGCTGAAGGATATGTATACGAGCAATGCGAGTTGAAATTTAAAAAATAAAAATAAAATAAGTAATATATATATACTGTAGATATACAAATAACCAGTGGAGGTATCGGATGCTTACAACGACAATTGAAATTGTAAAAATAAATATTCGAATATTGCACCAATCAATCAAGGAATAGTTTTAAGCCTGCAGTGCATTCCTTTTGTTATTTTAAAATGCAGCTATATACCTGAGCAATTGTCAACGAACTTAGCATGGAAATTGAACTACATGTAGATCCACGTGCAATTACATCATACTGATTCATCCGGTAGTTCCTTCATTCATAGTTTCATTATGATTATTGCATTGTTCTCGTGTTGCACCAAAAACAGTCTTGATGCCTATCTCACATCTACTGGCTTACAAAACCGATGAATATATGCATTTAAAGAAAAAAATGTTAAAAAAATATGGAAAAGGACACTCATTTTAATAATAATTTATAATTCTACAAGCAGCGATTTTTGACAAATTCTAAGTCATGCTCCTATTGGTTGCCTAGAGAAAAATGCCCATTTAGAATTCACAAAACTGTTTTTTTGATATACATTATTTTTAACTCAAATCGCATCGCAAATTGATACAGAAATAAGGTTGCCCAAATAAGTATTTACTAAATACATGTATATTCTTAAATACTCCATATGCTTAAGGCTAAAAAACATGTCATTGCCTCCTAATGCCTTTGATGTAAGAAGATAGCAACACCCAGACTGTGCACGTGTTTACGTTTGTCATTGAGTGGACCAAAAGCTCTAGTTATTGTCACACATGGTCCCCACATCCTGAAGCAGGCCCTCAGGCCGGGATCATTAGCAGGACTCCAGGTCAAGATCTTTGGCGGGCCACGCCTCTAAGGTTTTGATGCCCTACTGAATTTAGGATAAAACAATCAGTTTAAATTTAAATTTAATAACATTCTATATGAACCTGTAATGCCAGGGCCCCCCAGGCTAGTTTTAAAAGTTCCTTCCTTTCCTCCCCCCGACCCTTCCTCCTTCCTTGTGGGGGCCATGTCGCCGCTACACTTATCATAAGCAAAGGAAAAATGCATGGCTCTTCGTGTACAGAATGTGATTGAATGATGGCGCCATTTTTAACATGCCTGTAATGATGACTTATGTCATTAACGTTGCTAATGAAAGATTTACGATGCATAAATATGACCGATATGTGGGTGGTCTATCGTGCTGTTGACGTCATGAATGAGAAGTAACATCATATAGGTGACAAGTTAAAAATCGACATTTTACCTACATGTATACCGGTATATATGAAATAAATTATAATGGTTTTATAACCTCAGTCTAGTAACGAGACATGTCAAACAAAATCTTTAAAATTCTTGTTAGACCTTATAGTTGTAAGATGATTCTTAGTGCAGGATGTTATGTTCATTTTCTTCAGATTTGCACTTTGACATAATAGACTTTTAAAGCCAGAAATATTTAACTTAATTCATATTTCTTTGCATTTGAAAGGTATACTGGACGTTTAATATCTCAATTTTGCAACTAGCAAAATACTGTAAGTGGAAGGAACTTAATTTCCTTATTGTAACACATCACTTCTACATTAAGAAATATTTGTAATTCACTCTCAACTATAAAGCATGAATTCCTAGAAATAATTAAGTATAACCACAATTTCCATCCATTTTTTAAAGAGAGTACATGCACTTGTATTGAAACAAGGAAAAATTACCCTGGAAACTAAGTTTATTTTAGAATATATTCCTTAAATGTTGGGTAATTTATTAAAGTATCAAGGTATTTCAAAATTTAAGTCTATTGGCAATGAATAGCAGTTTACGTTGAATTGATAGTTTTTCACTTAACTTGGTCAGCTGTTTAGCTGAAATAGTGTTACAGTGAAAATAAATTAGGAAAAATGTTACTACGAAAACAGAAAAACCGTTATCCTTTGCACATTAGCATATGAGTACGAGTCAAAAATTTCTTCTACTAACTCTTGGATCCTTTTCTCCAATGCCTAAATTAGTTTGCTAAATTAAATAAATTGACTCATATAAGGCATGAGGGCATTAGCAATGGTTTTTAACTGAATGACTCCACACATGTATACGACTATATGATTATACCAAAAACTACTTTTATTAGAAACTTTTTCGAATATTTATTAGTGGATACTGGCAAAAGCTGTTGGGAAATACCTAGAATTATATGACTGTCATCACACATTACAAGTGATGAAACCATGCTATCCTGAATATTTTTCAACAAACATGTTTCAAAGGCAGCGCAGGCATTCGTATAAGTCGCAAGCAAATACATTATTTAACATAACCGATAATCATTCGACATATACTTAGACAATGGAAGATAATTGTACAACTGTAATGAATTTGTCTAATGATTACAAACAGAAACATATACATGAGTACATGTACATTAAATTCAAACTTGCTGATGTTTTGACATGTCATATCTTCACACTGAGTAATTTGTCACAAAGTTTAATTAATTTTGACTTACCGGTATGATCGACTTACTAATGCACGACATTTAAAGTCGAAGTCATTTCAAACGCTTATTTCATATTTAAAAACTTTCAAACTTGTCACCTGATGTTATACTGGCAAAATATTGATCTTTACATTCAGACGTTTTGGAATGAACATTTTTACGTTGAATTTTCACTTGCCACCCAATCTTATTTAATGTAATTGTCAATGACAGTAGACATGCTGTATAATGCAAATTACCTATCTTGAATTTTTATTTATAACTACATTCATTGACAATTTCACGTATAACAAATAACCATCACCCTGCTAACTCTGGTTAACCTATAAACTTTCTGTAAACCTAATTTGTATAGGCACGAAAAGTGAGGCAGAGTAGCAAATCACTTTAGCAATCGATAAGGATGAGACTAATATAGCTTAAACTTGTACATGTTGATTATTAATATTATTATTCTGTACTATTTAAATTTCTTGTACAATTTCCCCCGTCCCATTTTAATAACTTTGATCTATATTTGTGAATTTCATGTAAATTACACTATGTATACAACGCTTCTTGCATAATAGATGATTAAATTCCATCTTTGTAAAATGTAATACTAATGTATCAACTCGATTACGTATGTTTGGCAAAAACGAAAAGCATGCTTCATGCGTTTCATTCTGTTCATCCATGTTGCTTCGGATTATTCATTTTGGAACGTGGTTGGAATAAAAGTTTTAATATGAAAAAAAGTTAAATGGGTTTTGATTTCTAAAGTTTTTATTATTGATGTGGTTTTTTTTCAATTTCAAAACTAAAATATGATGAAAGATGTCGAAAATAGCATGGGTACATGTATATCTGAAAACTAATGGCCGGAAAAAAAATGAAAATGTGAGAGAGTATGGGCAAGTTGGTATTGCTCTTGCTCACATGAGCATTAGGTGTCAACAAATACTCACATTTTACTAACTTGGTACAATGAATGAAAATCGAAACTACCTTATGCTCATTCTCTGTGAGTTTTTGCATAATGATCTTGCTCATGGCTGCCAGGCTTGAGTACTAAATATTGCAGGCAAAAAACATAAGCCAGGACATGATAAATGATCATAATTTAAAAATGGCTGCCAATGGCAGTGATAGAACAGTGTTAGGAGAGGAGGAAAAGAAGTGTTTATTTAACATTAGTGAAAAATTGAAAAGTATAAACAGGGTTTCCCCAGAAATTTCATTTTCAACTACCCTGACTTTTCCAGGTTTTAAAAAAAATTCCCTGGCCAATGACAACGTGAAAAATTGTCGTATTTTCCAAAATTGACGTTGAAAAAAATTTTTTTTTAAAATTTACTAACAGACAATTCAGTTTTTTTTTTAAATGGAAAATTTTGTATGCGGGAAAAGTTTAAAATTTTGCTCAGAAAAAGTGGGAAATTTTACAATTTTGTCCTCGGAAAATGTGGAAAATTTTTTACTCAGAAAACCTAAAGAATTTTGAAAATTTGTACACGGAAAACGTAGACAATTTTGAAAATTTGTGCTCGGAAAACGTAAAAAATATTTGCAAATTAATAATGTGAAAATTGTAAATTTGTACATGGAAAACGTGAAAAATTTTGCAAATCTGTACTCCGAAAATGTGGAAAAGTTTTGCAAATTTCTATTCGAAAATATGCACTGAGCTAACCTTGTAGAAGTATTAATTTTGGATCGCCATGACTTCGTTGGATTTCCCTGACTTTTTCAAAATGAATCATATTCTTTCCTGACTTTTAAAGGTCCTTTTCAAGTTCCCTGACTTTTCCAGGTTTTCCAGGTCTGGGGGACAAAATAATTCAAAACTTTTTTACCGTAACACATAGGACAAAATGTCCAATTTTCATGTTGTTAAAAAGTTTTAAAAAATAGCGGCAAACTTCGATTGCTAGTTGCGCTGCAGCACAATGGTGTACTGCAGACAAGCTAGCAATTGGTGTTTGCCCCTGTTTGTAACAACATTGTATAGCAGCTGCAGTGTGAGTAAGATCATTAGAAAGGGTGATACCTGAATCAACATACAACTCACTAAGGGTGAGTAAGCTCTCTCAGTGAAGAGTATGAGCATTATCTAAAATTTCATCCATTGTACGAATTTGAGCAAGATGGTATGTACTTTCTCACATTTGAGCATTTACTTACACTTTACTCACTAAAATTTTTCATTCTTTGTTCGGCCCTAAGGATTTATTCTTATCTCTAAAGTTAACTCGTGCTTAAAACCAATAAATTTGATTTAAGAATTTTTATTTCTAAATATTTCAAGTATCTAGTTTATAAACATGTGGTATCACCCCATATGTACTGTAGGAGCAGTTTACAGAAGTATTTACCATTTGGTTTGCAATAAGATTTACATTTTTTAAAGTCTCATTTATGAACATTTGTTGAAAACTTTGAAGAAAGGTACAAAAGTGCAACCATGATTGAATAAAGCTATGTTCGCACGGACACCTAAGTGTCACCTAAATAAGAAAATAGTGTGAGAGAGTCACATAAGTGGACATGCGAATACAGCTTCCTAACAAAGAGACACTTAACTAGGAGAGAAAAGTTAAGAGTCACATAACAGTTAAGAGACTCATAAGTGACTATGGCGCTTTAGTTAATTTCCAGAGTTAGGTGAGTCATTCGAATGCTACTCTCTAAACTGACTTTTTCTCCTAGGTAAGTGACTCTCTTAGTTAAGTCACAATTTAGGTGTCCGTGCAAACATACACTTGTAACTTAACAAGTTCATTAAAATCTCAAAAAAAAAATTGGAAAAATAATGATCTGACTAATTTAACGTTAATAAAGTTAGGATATTTTTGTTGGGATAATAATGGCAAGCATGATGCTACGAGGAGCAGGTTAAGGTTTTCCGTCTTTCAGAAGAAATTATTATAATTGACCCATTGAACATGGTAGAACAACGTTGAAGAACATTTAAAAAATTGGATTTGTATTAAATATCCAAGGCTGATGATCAAATTTTCAAATGAATTCAGAAATCTGCATTAGTCAGTTAAAAATTCTGGAGGATAATTTTCGAAGTGTTTCCATACGTATCTTTTAGTGAAAGCTTTCTGATGTAACCACCTCGATCGACCAACTGTTTGTCCATGAAGAAAACGATAGCTCAACATAAGGTTCTGGTCATAAAGTTTCTGAACAATTGACTAAATGTGATATTGCTATCACAGGGTTTCCCCAGAAATTTCACTATCAATTATTTCCCTGATTTTTCCAGGTCTTAAAAAAAAATATCCCTTACCAATGACAATGTGAAAAATTGACATTTTGCAAAATCGACACTGGAAAATATTTTTTAAAATTTACTAACAAAAATTTTGAAAATTAACATATAGATTTTTTTTAAATGTTTTAAAAATGTGACAATTTTGTATTCGGAATACGTTTCAAAATGTTGCAAATTTGTGATCTGAAAACGTGGAAATTTTTGCAAATACAGTATGTACTCGGAAAACCAAGAGCATTTTGCAAATTTGTACACGGAAAACGTGGAAAATGTTGCAAATCTGTACAGGTACTCGGAAAACCTAGAGAATTTTGCAAATATGTCCTCAGAAATGGGCCTTGAGTTAACCCCCGAATTTTGGATCGCCATGGCTGCATTGAATTTCCCCGACTTTTTCAAGTTCCCTTACTTTTCCAGGTTTTGGGTAACCCTGTATCAGTTGAATGGGAAAAATTCTCCTAAACTGTAAACACTGACATGTTATTTTTATATTCTCCACTGTCTATATGCTTGTATTTAGACACTGAGTTGATCTCACTATAGTCATACGATGATCCTGGAATTTAAGTTTCTTTTCCATATTGGTTTTTAAAACCATAGGCACTTTCGGATTTTATGAAAAAATTTCTTCCAAAAACCCACGAGTTCAGAAGGACGGCCCATGCAGTGTTCTGCTGGGCGGCCATATCAGGGCACCAAATACTTTTTTCCACTCAGACAGATGTCAAGGTGCAGATGGATATGATCGATATCCGGCATGGCCTCGTTGATTTCCGAATTCGATACGGTTTTGAACTGGGAAGCAACAAGGTAGCAGCTCCTGCGCAGGTGCCCCTGACTGGCTTCGCTGGCCACGTTTTCCGCATCACCCCCCTGCAACAATTTCGACACAAGGCTAACCACTTAATGTCTACTCAGACTGATTGGAACAATGCGCGAGTCTAAAAGCTTTTGCCAGAAAGGTTGTCACGCGAGATTTTAATGATTTGTCTCGCTAAGATGTTAACAGGCTACGTAACCCAATTACAAACAATTTTAACCTTTCAGCAATCCGCTCGATCGGCTGAATATGGAAATGCGTTTGGATACATTACCAGGCAGCGTGATACCTAATGAACGTTTTGCGAAAAAAAACAGCCCTTGAAAAGGTTTGAAACTGCGTTTGCCAAGTGCCATTTGCCGAAAGTTAATTTGCGCAAATCTGCAGGATGCCGATGGAGCGTGAGGACGGCGCATGCGCAGTGCGCGGCATCTCGTGACTGGAGAGGAAATTAAATGGCCAGAAGGGGAATCGAGGCATTGATTTCCAATGAAAAGCATGGCGGCGCCCCCAACACGGAAACCATATCAGGGGCACCCGAAATGTTCGAAAATCTTATGGCCCGGCCGACCAGCAACATTTTCACGCACTTCACGGTGAGTACGCCTGCTTGTTAAAAACATTCCCTGGTTGAAGGATCAGTATGAAAATATACTGATATCAGTAAGATCTTACTGAGAATTGGGCCATTTATACTGGTATTAGTCTAGCCAAACTGATAAGAGTATGAGTTATGCGGTGAGCAGTATGTTACAGTGATGTCGGTAAGCAATTTTATACTGATAACAGTGGATCTTAACTGATGTCAGTACAGCTCTTACTGATGTTGGTACTGTTTTAACAACTATCATTTTTAAGACAATTCTAAGAAGGAAGTTTGGATAGCACAGTGGATAACGCGATAACGCTGCATACAAGTATATAGATGTTATATGCAGATAGGATTCGAGCTTTAAAAGTCTACAGGTTATTAATTAATTTTTAGTATATCAGTATACTGATCCTTCAACCAGGGAAAAGTCATTTTCGAATTTGTCTGCGATTAAATACGACTTCGTACTCAACATAATTTAGGTATATTACTGAGATCAGTATGTCCTAAATGTTAATATACTGATCCTTCAACCAGGGAAAAGTCATTTTCGAATTTGTCTGCGATTATATACGACTACGTACTCAACATAATTTCGAGCTACGGCCACCATGGAAGTGAGGACAATCTTGGTCGACCACTAGCACGTATTAAACTTATATGCGTCATGACGTCTGCTACTTTATTGGATCATTGATAGATATTCTACGAAATTGGCATTAAGGGTATACTCATCAGAGAGAAGCGTAAGGCTGCGTTCACGTTGGACTTGTTTTTCAGTCGCTTGCCACTGGACAACCAACTACAAGGTGAGGCATAAGTCTGTGAAGTCTTGTTGCGCTCCTGCTTGCAATAGTGCCGATTTAACAGATTTATGTCTCACCTTGTAGTTGGGTTTCCAGTGGCAAGCGACTGGAAAACAAGTCCAACGTGAACGCAGCCTTAAAGTGTACTCGATTTGGGTACAATTCAGCGATTATAAGAAATATGCGACTTTTCTTTTAAAGAGCCAAGCCACGTGACAAAATCCTGAATATTTATTGGTATGGCATTGTCAAGGTTCATTCCGATTCTTTGAATCGAAAAATCAAACGACAGAGCAAACATTGACCTCTACGGCGCTTCTCGGAATGAACCTTGGCAATTCTTATACAGTACCAATGAATATTCAGGATTTGGTCACGTGGCTTAATTGGCTCTTCAAAATAAATGCCGCATATTTGTCATAATCGCTGAATTGCACCCAAACCGAGCATGCACAATTTACGCCTCTCTAAGTACCCTTACTACATATTTCAGTATTTTTGAATTATGGGAGTAATCAAAGTCTTTTTTTATATTATGTAAGTAAGTACAGTATGTGCAGACATGTAATGTTAGATAAATATTTAAAAAGGTCATAGTTCCACAACATAAAAACCGAAGATAAAATCGACTGTTTATTACTCCTCACATTTTGCAAATTTACATTGCCGTAGCACACGACGTCGGACCAAAAATGTAGCGGAACTTTGTGTTTCTGTTGTTTGTTCTTTCAACTTGTTCCTATCTGTTGCTGGATATCCCTAAAAGTTCCCCTAAAGGCCGTCACACACGAGTCAATTTGTTGCCATATTTCTGGAAAGTTAAGGCATGTTAAAAAGTCATAGTTTTTTTTTTTTTCAAATTATAAGAAATTTTATGTTCTATATACATGTACATGTATATTTTCAATTTAAAAAGACTTAAATTAAATCGAATTATACTTTCCGTTTGGAATTTATTTTTAAAAGCCATGGTTAGTTAAATGCTCACAAATATACGATTTAAGTTCGACTTTTCGGACACGCCTAAACTTTCTTGAAATTCGGCAACAAATCACCTCGCGTGTAACAGCCTTCAATTTCCAGAAAAAGCGGCAAAGATCAAAGGAAGTTTAGCCACATTTCTGTTTCTGTGAAATACTGCATGTGCAGTCCTACACTGCAATGTGCAATCTTGCACATGCAAGAGTTCTTTGCATGATATGTGTATCATGCTGTTACTGATTCGGTCTGAACAGCGGTGTGGAAAATGTTCCAGTTTGTTCATCTATGATCCTCCAGTATAGATGTATCTTTCGTTGACATCAGCTTGCATGCATGCTTTCTTAAAAATTGCAAAATATTAGTGAATCGATGATTCGGTTAAAATTTTTTTCTTTATTATAAAAATGTTAGAATTATCATATTAAGTTGAATAAAAAATCACCACATTGTATTTAATGTTTGTTATGATTTAGGCTGAAACTCCAGATTTAACACGTGGAATATTAGTGCCACGTGTTCTGATATGCAGACAGAAGATTTACTAATCGTACTTTGCAGTCGTGAAATAAGAGTGTTGTCTATGGGGGAAACCAGCATGGTGAATATTAATGACCACATTAATAATGGGGGAACCCAATAGCCTACTGATGACAGGATTAATGATGCGCGAAATCTGTATAGTCATTATTAATGGGGGTAACCACAACCACATTCCTATAATTACCAAACCATGCCCCAGTAATGATGCCATAATCCAGATTTTTATCATTACTGGTCATCATTCCAAATTTTTTTCAATATACACGATCATTCTCAATGTCATTCGCAGAAGGCCATGGCAGTATCAATGAACGTGCACACGTGCAGTTGTCTCTAAGGTAAGGTAAATAAAAAACAAAACTTGACGAAAGGTAGGCTACTTCCCGAAATTTTCACCGAAATCGGTTTTATCCAAGGGTTAGATTTCAGCATTGCAAGTGGCACTCAATAATCTGTTATTTTGCCTGTTAAAGGTCTAGATTTTCCAATTTGCTGACCCCTTGCCATTGTCAAAAGTGAGACATACCATTAGCAAGCATTTAATTGCACCTATTACGATGGCATCCCAAGGACTTCATGATCAAATACTTTTGTTAATGAAATCGTGGGGATGAAAAAACGCTGCGTAATGGCAATGTTGATCGTACAAAAAAATCTGGGATTTCCCGAATTATCCAACCTAATAACCCAACCTAAACTTTGGAGAATTTTTTAAGTATGGCGAGGAACACTTACAGGCCGGCGTCAAGACAGCTCCGAAAACTTCTTGCAAATTTTATCGATGTTGCTGGTGGACGGAGTCACGGAGGAAGTTCTTCGGTAAGGTCAAAGTGCACGCGGAACTATACTGCGCGTTCAAAAACCTGTCATACTGACCGAACAAGTTTCACCACATCCGTCCGATGCCACGTTTACCACCGAATAAAACCACATTTTTATCACAACAACATTTTCCATGGGGCTGCGGCCAGCCGTTGCAATGCTCACAAAGACCGAGTCTGAAATTTATTAGCTTTGATTAGTACCACATTCCCAAACCTAAGTCGAAGGTCAGCAAACAAACCCGGGTCATCGCAAACAAGTCGCACCCTCTCATGCAGATGCTGAGCATGGGGCCTTCAAGGTTGAGGATTTTAGATGGCCACACTGGAAAATTAATAAGCCGTCCTAATTTGATTGACCTTGGACCTCATTCAGGTGTATTCTAACTTGATGGGTGCATATCGGACACAATTGATCCGATGAGCCCTATATGCTGTATATGTTTTTGTGGACATTTGGGGTAAAACTGTAGGAAACCTGGGTTTTTCAATCAACTTTATAGAACAATATAGTTAATGCCGTCCCATACGAAGCAAATTATCTCTGAAAATTAATTGCCAAGTTATTTCACCTGAAACAATGGATCTTTTGCAGATTTCGTCAGCATGCATACATGTAGATATAGGCTATATTACGTGACATTTCATTCATTGGAGTAAATGACACGGAGACAGTGCTGACTGCTGAGGCACGATCTTTTAATTTTTGATTCGATTAAAAGATCACGTGATATTGTCCCATACGTAACCACAATATACGTATACAAGTACTATAGGGACACTTCGTTTCTTCGTGTCTTCCATTTTCGATTCCTTCCAAGTTCATTATTTAATAAATATACAGTATAGCTACAGTATATACAACAATATTTGTTCTACGAGAGAATCTTTCTACAGTATTAATGAAATAATTAAGAATAGGCAACTCAGATTACAAGGAGTAAATCATTTCAGAGAATATTATTTTACCATTGATTGTATTTGTTTGTATAACAGGCACATGTAATATATCATGTTAAGCCAAAACACTTGTTTAGACGTTTGGCCAAAACTTGAACATTTGAAAAAAATATATTACAATGAATAAGCCAGCCCACTAAAACGTACGTGTAGCTTTTATCGAGTCATTGGTCTGAGTGCCTTGAATTAAATTGTTGACCCCAAATTTTGTTTCCCACCTACACAACTGATTATAAATTGCGCTGGAAATCAAAGTATCCCATGCACTACAGTATACTGTAAGTCTATATAAGTCTATTTAACGAAATTGTTAAAAATCTGCAAAATGCACCTCTTTTATCGTCATACATCTAGCTACATAAAAGATTTTTATTTCAGGTTTATATAATCATGTACAATGTATATTTACAGTTCATTTATAAGCTGATCATATACACTCTAAAAAAGCTATACAGTATGAAACCTTTAAAGCTTCAATCCCTTGTTACACAGGCGGAACCTTTTTAAGTTCTATATAGAACCCAAAAAAGGTTCTATCTATTGAACCTTTATGACGTGCTGGCATGGCACTGTATAGTCGCCAAAAATCTGCTACTTTTAACGACGTCACCAGAAGCTGGCCAATTTACCGGTTAGGGAAGTCCGCCATTTTGATGACGTCATTACATAATGTTCTGACCTGTATAATTTAAACTTACAATTCTACTTGTTCCTTGTTGTTGCATCACCTGTGACAAGGACCAACTTGTCTTTGTAGCTTAAATGTCTTTTGAAAAAATGTTAGATTTTGGGGGGTTTAAACCAAGGACCAGCGGCATGGCAGACCGGCATGCTAATCACTGATGCATTCCATTGGTGAAAATTACCCGGAAGCAGTGCTGAGGCATGTTTTTTAGTTGTTGATTCGATAAAAGATCACGTGATGTAGCTCCATACGTAACTCTGCATGAGAGCCATTTTTAAAATTGTAAAATGTTTAAAATATGGATACGATTTTTGATTATGTAATTATGCAAAATAAGGAAATGCAGTAAAGATTTTTTAAATTGCTCATGGGGTCATAACTGATTGAACATACATTGCAAATGATAAATGACGTACATGACGTAAATGATGTACAGTATATTGTATATGTGTAAATATCAGACTGTAAAGCTAATTGGAGAATTGCTTTTTTTTTAAAAAAAAACATTGGAAATAAATGATAATTTTAAACACCAATAAACCTACATTTCTGACTTCTTGCATCAATATCAGTATAATATCAGATATAACAGATCTAGGTAGACCTACTTTAAAGGGCAAGTAACTTGTCCATGCATGGTTATCTGAGATTTACTCTATAATAAATAAAAGCTGTATGTCCAGTGGCATTTCGAAAAAAATTGAAATTATATTAAAATATCTGGAATTCTCAAACAAGCAAAGTATTTTTCAGACATCTTTCAATAAAAATACTTTGTCTATATACATTGTATAGAAGACGAATTGCATGGTCAAGTTATGGCCTTACTCAAAAACTAATTGCCGGAAATGGCAGGGACGTTTTAACTGTATTCCGAATTATAAAAGAAATGCATGATTTACACAAATTATGCGATTTATCATGTGCATGAGACATGCCAATTTTTCAACATATCGCATTTGCATTGAAAAGCGTTGAAGTATGTTTTAAGTTGTGTTGGAAAGATGTTTATGGGAAAAACATAAATGTACCCTAAAGTTTCGTTACAAAGGTGAAACTTGATGCTATACTAACAGGACGAAAAATGCATTATACATGTATACATGTACTGTATAAGTGGGGTGAATTCAAGTATATGACGACTCTGCAATATTTTTATGGGATTACTGAACCTGATATCGTATCGTATTTGAAGTGGAGGAGTGCCACAGATGAGAAAGATTTGCAGAAAATTACAGGGTGACCCATTGGCATTGACGGAACTTTGGAGAAACAGCACTTAATAACTTTTAATTTTTAAACTGTGTGTAGGGAAGCCAGTTTTGATCATGTTTTTTTTTTAGTATAAACACAGTATAATATACCATGATACGATATAATATGCCATCGGCATTCTGAGTGTTGCTGGCAGTTCCTTATTGTTTATGGCAACAGAAACAAAAGTTCCCTGTTTCCATAAAAAGAGGTAAAGATCGAAGGAAGTTTAGCAACAGGAGTAAACATTTCGGTTACAGGCAAAAACATGACGTCAACAATAGAAACTAAAGTTTCATCGAAGTTTAGATGAAATTTTGCTCCACGAGCATGTATATGAAAGGAAAAGTGGTGCAAGTTTTTATCGGGTAATTCCCCGTTATGACTTACATTTTTTCATATCGTCTAAAGTTAGTTTTAACGTATACATAGCGCGAATGCTTGGAACTCGAAAATTCATTCGTTTTAGCCGAAAATTTGTAAAATCCTAATTCGGAATTCGTCTTAAACATGCAAAGAAAATATCATTTTGCCGTCGGATATATATGACGGGTACTGGAAATGAGTTCGTACTTTAATTAAATGGGGTATTTAAGTATAAGCAAACATGAGAAAAAAAATGGCTGCATGGATTTTAGTTAAAATTGGTATAGGGAAATGCATGTAAACGTCACATATTATTAACACAAATTTCCATTTTCGTGATTGCTCAGTCAAAAAACGCAGTCGGCTGGCGTTGAAGTCAAAACATTTTTGACAGACACTGGCCGTCCACTTTTTTGAACATCTTTCACAGTTGTCTTTTGTTTCTGAACTTTTCAATTCACTCATATACCGAACGTTTGGACATTGCTCGTACCGTATCTTAAACATTGCACACATTTCTGCTCCTGTTATGGAGCAAAAATGGAGACATTGCTTAAAATGTTTTTTTTTTTTTTTTTTAAAAAATGAACAGACCGCTGCTGAGCCACTATCTCCTCTGAGTTCATCTTTGCTTTCGAATTTTAATCACGTGCAATTTTTTAAACAAGTCTTTGAAAGTCGGGTAAACACAATCACTAAACCAAAACTAAAACCTCCTAACTTGAAACTTTTATGGTTTGTGGCAAGGAAAAAAGTGGCGTATATAGCAAACTGTTTTTGCCAAACTAAAAACCAGAAAATCAAGTTTGCAAACTAAGTTTGGCGTTCCCGTCGAGTGTCGGTGAGATGAAAGGGAAATTGCGAAACTTTTTGGCGGTGGCGCTGCTGTCAACGCTTCGTCTGCACGATATCGATGGAATTAGTGATATTGTCGGTCTGTCGTCGGCTTAGTTTTGTCAATATGGTTTGTTGCAGTGTGTACGCTCAGGTTTTTTTTTTTGCAAAATTAGTTTGTATTAATTTTTTTATAGAAACTAGTTCATGTTGAAAGTTTGGAGTTTGTTGTGTTTAGTTTTGGTTTGCTGGCTAGTGTGTATCCGACTTTATGTTGAAATATGGCCAGGAATGATAGAAGAAGATTGTATTAAGGCAAAAATTCAGTCAAAACTTCCAACAAATTTAATTAAAATCCATACAGACGGTTAAACAAAAAAGATTGGGTATACTTATGACCACCCCTCGTAACAGAAGAAGAAGAAGATACTGCACTAAGGGGATTCAACTACTTCCAGCATCTTTTATGTGTGTTTCTTGGTTTTGATGATTTATGTTAATTTGTAATTACTTGAGGTGTTAGATTGTTTGAGGTAGCAAGTGGCCAATGTAAAGCAGCCACATGAGCGGCTCCTGGGTCCTGCTTAGGATCGTTTTAAAGAAGTTAGTATGGTCGAAATTTGACGGTAGTTTAGTGGTTGATGTTATTGCAGTAATGTTAGGGTCACTGCAATCCAGCAGAAGGTGAGGCCAGATGGTAGGGGATCCATGGCATAGGATACAGGAAGTTGTTGTATCTGGTCTGAATGGACCTGCTTTTAGATGAAAATTGTACGGATTGGCTCTTAGTTGAAAAATATACTTTTTCAGAAAAAATGGGATGTTGTAATTTAGGTAGGGTTGCAAAGTGGACGGGTTTGTGTTTATAAGTTTATAATGTGTATGGTGGATCGAGTTATTTGTGCGCTCCATGATTGAATTCCGAAAATCCACTAAGCATTTATTTTCTGTTTGAATTTTGCATGCCTCTATATATCTGATTCGCAGTGTACGTGGATATAGTGATGTCCTGTTGGAGTTACAATTAAACTAAGGAAGTAATGAAGGATATTGAATTTGTTGGCTGTCTAGTGATGTAAGGAATAGTGAGTCCTGAAAATTTCGTGTTTCCTTATGGACAATGTGGTTCCAGTATCTGAATGTTTGATGTAATATTGTTAGGGAAATAGGTTTACGGTTAAGTTCATTGACTATGATGTAATGGGGTGTGGCAAAGTCCAAGCCGAACACCTGACGAAAGAACCTCTCCTGAAATCCGGAGAAGATGTCTAGCTTGTACCCTGACCAGAGAATGGCGTTGTGCGTCAGGATTGGGAGTAGTAGGGGGTTGAGGTGTAGATAACAGAAACTCTTGCATTCATATTGCCATTCAAATCGACCATACCATTTGCAAGCAGAATTTACATACACATGTACACATTTTCGAATCATACGTAGTTTTTGAAACGCGGCCACCCCGAGTGCATTAAACGCCTTTTTCTCCTTGTGACCTATAATACAACTTCAAATACAATTATTCATTGTCACAAAACCAAAATCCGCGGCAATCAAAAAACGCCCTATACGCGCTGCGCAGTTGTTAAAAATTTTTTTTTTTTTTAGATTTCAAAAGTTCCAATTAAACGCCTTGCCTATGCCTGCAGCAACATTCATTAAATAAAAGCAAGATAGAAAACAATAAGATAATTTGGCGTTTGGCGAAAGCGACCAATTGTAAATTTGGCGTGTCATTACGAGCATGGGATGAGGGAAGGGCTATAAGTATCTAACGCTTGGTCAGCCATACGCGTGGCCGGCCAGACGTGGCGCTTTTTCCATGCTTGCATTGTTGACCACCATCCATTATATACACAAAAAAAAAATATTGAACATTTTCAGGTAAAAAATTCCAAAAAAATTGTATTTTTGTTAAAATTTTGTATACATCCTTTCGCATCTTTCCCACAATCAGCGCCGCCGCTATATGCTATAAATGTGAAATCAGAATTAATGGTTAGTCTATTCACAAACAAATGTACCCTTTACATTATACCGGTAGCCTATATATATATATATATATATATATATATATATAAGTAAACTATGCAAACGGATGTTAATGTCTGTGTAAAATACTATCGAATGTAGTAACAGTCAATCGTATACATGTAATCATATTCCTATAGACATTTAAAAACATCAAATGTATTATATTAAGAAGTAAGAAATCTATAAAGAATTGAATATAAAAGATACAAACTGTAAGAGGTTGTTAAAACACTTTAAAGGGCAAAGATCTACACTTTTGAAGGTACATTACCCTTTAAAGGATTTTTATATACGTACTTGTATACCTTTTCTTGCTTCTAAAGATAAATACATGTACACATTCTTCTCTTGAAACTGAGGTATGGACAGTGATTGTTCTATACAAGTGAATTATCTCTTTGTTTGTTAGATTATTGCAAGTGCAGTAGTACATATACATACATTATACTGGTATATATACTCAACCATAAGTTGTACAAATGGTACTTTTGGCAGTCGTGATGTCCCATGAGCAAACTAAATACATTAATTGGTTCAAAAACAGCGATAATCTTGAGTGAATTTTTTTAAATAAATAGAATTTCGATTGCCAAAAGTGACATTCGTAAAGCATCTATCTGATTACCCTATAATCAATAGCCGTAAATCATAAATATTGCGTTGTTTGGTATTAGTATTGAAAAATTAAAAATCAAAAAAGTTATATGGGAAAGGTAAAATCTGAATAAATGCTTCACTATTTAAACTACAGCTAGGCAAATTTCAAATAGCATCTTCGAGTTCTTCTCAAAAACTCGCAATAAATGACGTCGTCCCTATCCAACGAACAGCCGTAAATCGCATAAATTTCCCGTTGTTTGGTATTAATTTAAAAGACGTAAAAAAAAAGAAAGAAATAAAATTGGAAAGGTAAATTGTGAATAAATGTTTCATGGTTTCACAAGGTACCTCCAGACCTGGAAAACCTGGAAAGTCAGGAGACTTAGAAATGTCTTGAAAAATCAGGGAGAAGTCATAGCTAGATGAAAGGTTTATATGTTGAAATTGTCAGGGAAATTCAATTAACGTATAGTCAACGTATAGTTAACGTATAGCTATTGCAATCCAAAACTAATTCCTCTAAATGGCTAGTTAGCTCAGAGCTCATTTTCCGAGTAGAAATTTGCAAAATTTTCCACGCTTTCCGAGTACAAATTTGCAAAAAATTTCCCGTTTTCCGAGTACAAATTTGCAAAATTTGCCACGTTTTCCGAGTACAAATTTGCAAATTTATCCGTTATCCGAATACTAATTTGAAATTTTTTCCGCGTTTTCCGAAGAAAAAATGATAAAATTTCCCATGTTTTCCGAAAAAAAATTTTCAACATTTTCCGGATACAAAAATTGTCAAACTTTAAAAAAAAAAAATCAGTCAAATTTGCGTACATTTTTTAAATTTTTCCATGTTAATTTTCAAAATTGTCATTAGTATACATTTTGCAACATATTTTCCTGTGTCGATTTTGCATTGGTCAGGGAATTTTTTTTAAAACCTGGAAAAGTCAGGGAAGTTGAAAATGAAATTTATGGAGGAACCTTGATCAGCTGTATAGTCGAATTTCCAATAGCATGATCTACGAGTTCTTTTCAAAGCTTCGCAGTTCACTATAAATGACGTCACCATATTATGTGCCTATCCTCAGAAACAGCCGTAAGTCTTATAAATTTCGCGTTATCCAGTCGATTTCCCCTCGTCGAAATATCAAACTGGGGGCAAACTCGGTTAATACAGAATGCAATTATTGGGGAACCCATTACGGATTTCAGAAAGGATCCAAGAAGAAGAAGGCCGCTTTGCTGGTTGTCCTCTTGCGAGAGAGCCTCAGGGCTGCAGAATATGATACGAGAAGCATTTCTGCGCGCCCTTAATATCTTTAAGTCTTCGATAGATCCCCACCACAATATCATTATCGCATTGGCATACTGATATGTTGGCGCCAAATGATCTGCCAGCTATGCTGCATTTCCCCGCCGTTCCTTCCAACGTGTTTATTCCACTCCACCATGGTCACCTCAACATCTCCCAACGGGGTATTCACCAGCGTTATTTGCCCTTAGGGCCACAACTCCGTGTTGACTGACAGCTCTTAATCACCCTTAACTTGATGAGGTCCCTCTACGAACTCCTCCAGCGTGTGCAGCAAAGGGAAAACATGGCTGAAGGGATCCCATGGACTCTGGAGTGGATCTGACTTGCCAAGAAACGTAATTCCGACGAGCTATATATATGGCTGCATGCGGTGTCCACTCCAGAGTGGACGTCGATTCAATACAATATACAGCCTTGGACGAAATCATTAGGCACCCATGTTTTTGTGGAATATTTTGAAATGCATTTTGAAATGACCATATGCTTTCTCACAGTCTGGTTTTAATAAACATATATAACCTGATTAAAGGTTCAAACGATTAATTCACAATATTTGACCGATTTCTTAGAAAAGTTACATAATCATAAAACTGCACTTTGACCAGATTATAGTGGTACACACTATAAAAAGGTATGCCAAATTGAACTTTTTGAGGTTCCTTCCCTTGCTACACCAGAAAAACATTTGTATATAGGTACTTTGAAGGACCCCAAAAAAGTTCTTTTTCAAGAACCTTCTAAAAGGTTACAAATACACAAATAAGGTTCAATACACAGAACCCTTTTACAGGTTACAAATACGCAGATAAGGTTCAATATACCAAACCCTTTAAAGGTTCTATATAATAACACAAATAATGTTCAATCTGTGAGAGGCTCTTTATAAATTGAAAAATTTAAGAGGTTGAATACATTGAACCCTTTTAAAAATACTTTTTAAGAGGAAATTCTTTTTGGAGTGTGTTCGTCCTAAAAAACTAGTGCTATTCAGACGTACAGTGTACAATTATTATAGCATAGAGTAAAACGTAAAGTATTGGGGACAATTATTTGATCTAACTTAACCTAACCTAAAACGTTCCAATTACTGTGTTAATTGTCAGTTTTTACTATACAGCATTGCAGTTGTACATCTAAAGTGCAGAACTATCCATTTTCTGGACGATAACAGCTATCGAATAGCAATTCGTTTTCACAACGAAAACATTGCAATGGAGTGAACTGGAATGCTTATTGATTTAATTTTTGAAACACAACTTCCTCAAGCCAACAGTTACGCATTTAAAAAAATACGCGCAACACTGAGTTTCTGGTTTTGGAATGCAGCTTTCACTTGGTGTGACATTTCTGAAGAGCTTCCTCCAAGAACCTTACGAACTATGGAGCCTTCCTTGAAGGCTCAATTATTTTGGCCTTATTTAGCAAATTAACAAACACCTAAGGGTATTTCTAAACTTCTAAAAAGGTGTTTTGAACAAAAAACCGTTTAAAAGGTGCTTATATATATATATATACCCATTATGGGTAGCCCAAAAAAAATACATGCACAACTAGTGAGGCTCTCTGAAGCGAGTTGAGATACTAGTAGCAGAGTGGTAGCGTGAGGTATCCAGGAATGGTAGGTTGCAGGATCGAATTCTGGTAAGTTTCAAGTATAGATTTGGGGAAAAAATTATACGGCTTGTGATTACTATGATGTTTTCATTTACATTGTCGCTCGTAGGTACACACCAAGGAATCTATGGTGACATAACTGGAAATTGCAAATTTTTGAAAAAAAAATGCATTGAACCTTATTTCTGTATTTGGAAGCTTTTAAAGGGTTCCAAATGGCAATGTACGTGGTCGCCATTTTTAGTTGAAGTGCATCGAAGCACCTTTATGGAAAAAAGGGGGTGGAATTTTTCATAAAAACTCCGAATGAACGTCACATTTTTAGAGTGTGGACGTAGCGAATAGCCTACATTACATATGTATCAAAAGTCACTATACCTAGACAGTCAATATATTGTAAGGGTACTCAAACAGAAGTTTAGGGAATCGCACTTTAGCAGTCGTGAAGTCAAGTGTGCAAATTCGACTCGCTATATTGGTTCAAAATCGATGTTTACAAACCAATTAAAACATCCCTTTTACTCCATACTGGCTTCGCGACTGCCAAAGTGTGATAAATGCAAAGCTTCTGTCTGAAATTAATCATCGTTCTTAAAATGTTCAGTTTGAATAAATAAAGAGGTGACCCGAATTCTGAACGTCAACTTTTGCAATGAACTTATAAACGTTAATTTAATTGCTTTGTTTACTAACCTTTGCATATTTTCATCGTAATTTTTTTCCCCGTTTCATTATGCAAATTTAGGTCATTGCTTAATCATGTCGAAGTCATCTGACATTTTTTAACATAGGCTACATACCCGAGGCACTTTCTTTTTGGTTTGATCATCATTATGAACTTCATCATCAACCATGGACTTAACGTCCGTTGGTGTCATTGATGAGTTGATAAAAAGCCACGTGACTCAACATAAGGTCCATTACGAGTTTATGCTTTGAAGGTATATTAAGAACACAATATCACAACACAATCTGATTTTAATTAATATTTAAGCAAGTTACATTTTGTTTCATGGCAAATACATTAAATTTCTTCATGCCATCAATTTAAAATCACCATTTAATCAATCCATTTTCTTGTGGTTAAAAGGATGTACATGTAGATACTGTTTACTGGCATATTGAAATTCTACTCCTGTCTACCATTTTTAATTCATTTGCTCTTAAATTTTTGGTAAAGTACACTAGAATTTCAAATTGCCATTAACAAATAATTCGTAGCCTTCTTTTAAATGCGTTGAAAATATAAGTGGAAACTATACATGCAGGATTTGTTCTGTAAGCTACAATGCATAAGTAAATAACGCTATACAATTTATAATTAAGTATAGGCCTACGTTGATCGTCTGTTTATCCGTTTTTTTTAATACCATAATCATATGAAAACGGTTCAATGGAATGCCATGAAACACGTTATTTAAGTTACGTAACGCGTAACAGATTAAGGGACAACAAAGGATTCAAATTATTTTTCAATGCCAATTTGAAATTCTAGTGCACTTTACCAAACATTTAAGAAT
Organism: Megaphyllum sjaelandicum; assembly: GCA_034698745.1. Classification (NCBI taxonomy): domain Eukaryota; kingdom Metazoa; phylum Arthropoda; class Diplopoda; order Julida; family Julidae; genus Megaphyllum; species Megaphyllum sjaelandicum. The sequence continues at coordinate 16,709 of JAQGBX010000194.1, read as the reverse complement.
AAAAGAATTAAAAAATTGGCAGAAAAATATAGAATTTCAACTTGATATTAATATCACTTGAAGAAAATTGACTGATTACATGAAGAATTTTAATTGATTACATGGAAAAATTGAAATGATTACAAAATATTTAATTATTGCACAAGGAAGGGTGAAGGTGTTTTTTTATTCCCGTTTATTCCCGTTGAATCTCGTAAAAATCGATTCAATTCAATACCTACTGACAGCACAGTGTACATGTACATGTAACTGCAGTCCCATGTGGTAGGCTCTGCATGAAGAAAACGTATGGAAATTAAATTGTATGAGATCTCATTGGTTGGACAAACATTTTCGATAAAACGAACAGTTGCTCAAGCTCCGAAAGCTCGAAATCAAACGTTAAGATTAATTTTGTAAAATTATTGAAGATTTTTAAAAAAATGTGCAATTTTACTTTCAATCGACTCTCACCCTGTACGTATAGGTCTCGATTACTGGATCGCAGTTCCGCAAGCACGTAAACAGTCATGATCCAAAATAACTGCCCTGAAGCGTATCGTAGTCTCATTTGCATCGCATTACCGCAGTTCGATAGTGCGAATTCGATGACGTTACCATTGGCAGAAGCTCGCAGCTTGAGGAGCTCTGGAGCAAGGGTGGGCCGAAACATTGATACATCTCAGACAGTGACAGACTCCATCTCCAACGGCGCTCAATCGCAGCAATTGATGTCATCCTGGCCAGAAAGTGATTTTCTTACGCAGGTACGTCTCCATCTCTAGCATTTCATCCCCCCCGCCATTCTTCGTCCAATCATCGGGAAATTGTAGAGGGGGGACTCGCTTTTCAATACAATTTGCCGAGCATTGATGCCGTTGAAAGCCCTTAGTTAGGTGACACGAATGCGGCACACAGGTCGTAAATGATCCCCAGAATAGCGCTGGCGTGGCACAAAAGTGCAAACAGTTAAAAAACGAATACCTTCGTTTAATTTAATGGAGCTATTCAACGCTGGAGAATGGCGTAATGAATACGTTGCGAAGGTGGCGAAGGAGGATCCATACTTCCTTTTATTTCAGGTCCTTCCTTTTCGGGGCTTGCCGAGGAGAGGAAATCTAGCTGCTTATTTAATAAAATCGGAGGAAAAATACGATGCTCAGCTGGAAAAACCGCACGCACCTCTGGAAATTTGAAGCAAGGCCAATGAGGTGTTTATAGGGGCCATTCAAAAAGGACGTCCTTAAAGTTTTCCCAAAATTGGACTTCCCCCTACCCCCTATCCGCATCGTGTCCGGTCTCAGGACCCCTCTTATAACTCCTTCCCATTCGGAAATTTTTACTGTGAAAACAAAAAAATTGTACTCTGAAAAGGTTGGGAAATTTTCAAATTTGCCTCAGAATCTGTATACCGGTATATAGGAAATTTTGCAAATCTGTACTCGAAAACAGTTGAAAATGTTGAAGATTTGTAGCCTACTTGGGAAAAGCTGGAAAATGTTGCAAATTTTTCCTCGGGGAAAACTTGGAATAATTTGTAAAGATGACATCGGAGAAGGTTGAAAATTTTGCGAGGTTATGCTTGCGAATGGACCCTCAGCTTTTAAGTTCTCTGACTTTTCCAGGTTTTCCAGGACTGGGGGTACCCTTTTTACTGACGTTTGCAATTTATAACCCACCTGCGCAATATTGCGCTCAATGATCATACCACCCTCCCTCCCCCTGTCCACATTGTGTCCGTGAAATTGGTGGTGATCAAACTGGAATCTCACCTCTATCTTATATCTGCTACCTAATGTGTCCACTTGAAGATGCAACGAATTCAGTTGTATAACTTCACAACTGCATGCCAATTAATGTACCAGTCTACAATTCGAGATTTTTTGTCTTAGTGCCCCTATTGCATAAACATGAAGTCTTTAATACGATGGTTCCTGTGACGTCATTTCACAAAGCCAAGCGAATCTGTAGATTAATTATGGAACGAAAAACAGAGCTCAAACTGCAGATTTGGAGATATTTTTTCACAACTGCCAACGTATACAATTCGAAAGTGTTGGTCTGATTACCCCATATTTTATAAGCAAGAAATTTTTATGTTGGGAGAAATCCATCCATACACGATGCAGTTCATGTGACGTCATTTTATAAAGTCTGCAGATTTGGCACGCATCATGTTGCACGTGCGACTTCACAACTACCAAAGTACAATTCGAAAATGCCGTTTGGTAAAATCTAATTTAGAATTCATGTCTTCAAAAGTTTTAGGCATTTATATGTATGACCCAAAAAAAATTTCGCCAAATAACTTAAACCCAACATCACACAAGTGTTTAAAAATGCATCGGATGGATAATCTTCACATATTTAACACAGATAATCTGTAAAATACTTTGGTTTAATGCACCGCTCAATATATAAATATCCCATATTTGTTGCACAGATGTAATGAATGGATATTAACTATATCATCCATTCATCCAGTCATGGTAAAGTAAACGTAAATATACGAGCGTATACTGAACTATAGCTATATAGCTGTTCGTTTACTTTAATTTGAAGACTGTAGCACGTTCCTCAAAATACAAGTACCTAACACATTAAAATGCCGTTGGTTAAATCGGATTTAAAATTCATGATTTCAAAAGTTTAAAGCTTATATATGACTGCAAACAAGAAGTTTTAGCCAAATCGGCATTAAATTGTCTCCTTATAACTTGCTTCGTGGCTGACCGGCAAAATTCGCACTTATTTCTTTTTTCAAACCACGCAGTCTTATGCGACAAATCTTTGCGCAATATTACGTAAGAAGAACCGTTAGCTGCAATCGAGGAAATTAATGACGTGATAGGAAACTCCATTTGATCCGGGTCAATTTGCCATGCAATTAACATGAGCCGTTAAACGGATTATTGCGATTCTATTTACCCAATAGGCGGTTATTATTAATCAATAATTCACCCTGCGACTGTATTTCTATAGGGAAGTGTTTATGGAAGTGTCACTAGCTTACTACATAGCGTGAACGGGTTACAAAACGCAAATGATGCACAGCTTTTTTAAAGAATTTGAGTCGGCTTGGCGCTCGTTTTGTCCAGTTCGTTTTATAAACACATGAGGATTTAGGCACAGTGTACTAATACCACTATGCAGACTTCATGTTAAAAAATCTGTGTAAAAAACGACTGCAGCGCTCCACGTGTCACTATAGCCTATTCATTCAATATTATCTTCATCTTTATTATAAAGCGTGAATAAAAAGTCCGCTACTCTCCCTCCCCCCCCCCCAAAATCCACAGAACGGGTTCAAAAATGAAAAATCGGATATGGGGAACATGCGGAATGCAACGGTGCCCAAACCATTTTGCCCCAAGGCCCATTTCAAGGATCTTTAGGTCTTAACCTTAAAACGGTGACAGGTTCAACAAAAAAGTCAATTTAAAAGTAGTAGGGCGTCGTAAAATTAGTTTAATGGCTTTATTTGCAACATTTAATGATCGATCGCCAACAACAAATAACTTCCGGGCTTCTTGTATGTTTGCAACCTTACATAACATCGCTACATCGCAGGAAAGCTCGATTCCTACAACAAACCCGGTTTTAGAGCTTTCCTGCAATGTAAAGATGTTATGTAAGGGTGCAAACATACAAGAAGCCCGGAAGTTATTTGTTGTTGGCGATCGATCATTAAATGTTGCAAATAGAGCCATTAAACTAATATTTCAATGCCCTACAATTTTCCAATGTAGGCTACACTGGTAGTTCAGAAAGCACTGTGTAGGAGTTAATGTCGTGGTGACCTTGAAATGTTGGTCCAAGGGCAGCCACGATCACATGTGCAGATGGTCCCCAACCGTTCTTCACATCCACGAAATATCATTTTGATTGTGCACATGTGGGAGAAACGAGGAGAATTGGTCAATCCTTCCTGTACCACCCTTCATAAGTTTTGGGATATAATTTGCCTCGTTGTAACGGTGTTAAGAAGCTAAAATTATGTGTTTTATTAAAATCCAATTTTCTGTATAATTTCAAATACTTCTATAAAATTACAATACATGTATTAGAAATGTTATACCCAAATTGAATGGAAAAGTTTGTGATTGTATGCGATCAGCAATGAAGTATATTTAATTGTCAAATTTTTTAACTTTGTTTTTCTGCATATGTGGACAGTTTATATGTGTGTTTCATTCCGCTCTGCTGTCCATTTAAATCAATATTTTCAGAATATTTCAATTGTATGTTGACTTGTTACAGGATTTGACATTTGATATTACCCCTTAAAACCTCCCTTGTTTTCTTTTTTACGAAATCAAATTCCATCCAATTACAGTGTTAATTTTAACATTCAATTGTAATTGTAATTTTATTTTTCCTAAGACTCGCAGTTATTTAGTTAACCAGCCGCAAAATGCTATTTATCAAGAGCATTAAAAATAAAAACATCATAGACAGGCCCTAGCTTTATTTGTATAATTCGAATACACTACCACTGTGCGGCGCTGCGAAATTTTCACACCAAACAAAAGGGCGAGTCAGCATACTGGTAATACGCGTACTGTAATTTAGAGCTGATTTAATGACAACATATATATTCGTTGTTTGCAAATCATTTACAATTGTAATATGGCTAAAGAAAGGACGTACATGTACTAATTGACCATGATAAGAGTGATAATGACATCGCATGCGTGTATAACTGTACCCGACTATATGGTACCATATTAAACTTACATATACAAGTATATCCACTACTAATTATATTGGCATTGGCCTATTTATATCTATAGACGCTTGTCTTTTTTGGACAACAAAGGGGAAGTTTTTCGAAAACATTTTTGCTATTTGAAGTAAATTCGACAAAGAGGATTATCACTGCAATTGTATAATCTACTGTATTTAGTTATTTAGGTGATATATCATTTATATTGGCTTAAATCATCACTTCTATAGTTAATTTCACAAGTTTCAGGTTAAATTGCATTAAAAATATTTAAACGTTTTCCAAAACATCGGACGTTTTTCCAGGATTTTGAACATTTTTTTCAGAATTTCAAGCGATGTCAACAATTTTCAACAGGATTCGACGTTTTTTTCTTCAAAATGTATTACTTTTTTCAAAATATTCAAAAATTGTTTTTAGGATGAACTTGGATTAGGCTATATTAATGGTCGACCCTCATTTTATCAGATATGTCACAACAATTAACAGAAGAACTCGGCTATCAAGCAAAAAATATAGAAGACCACCCTATTTGATAAAGATGAAGTGGTCTGCCTGTAAATATAAAGATGTACAATTGTATGAATACGTAACGGAAGAACGGTATGCCACTCTGTAGATGTATTGGCGGAGCATATGAGAGAGAAAGAGATGATGTTCTAAGGGGTCTCAGCCCCTTCTGACATATGTGGTTGTCTGGGTATTCCGTGGTTTGGGGTGGGTCATGATGAACATGTTAGTTGATTAGTATCATGGTTAGTTATAACTCTAATTTGGTATTTGGTATTAATTTGGTATTAACCATTGTATGCTTCTTAATTGTCTCTGCAAAAAATTCTCAAATGTTTCCACTGATCATGTAATGTCGCAAACATGATCATATTTTTAATCAAAATTTTCACATTTCCACCCTCTGGCACCCTCATCGTCATGCTACTGTGTAGGTGGCACCAAGCGGAACCATCGTAGGCATCTTGATTGTTACTGCGAAAACTCGCAGAAGCTCGATGACCACCAAAGGGAGGGAGGGGGATGGAGGTATTTGAGGGGCACGGCACGGCGAGTATGAAATTAGATAGACTCAGTTTATCCTAGAAAATTGACAAATTTACATCGTAATTAGAATATTTTATTTTTACATTTTGGTGCCCCCTACCTTCGGCGCCCGGGTGCAGCCCGCCCACTGGCAAAAGTATGGTTACATTACATTACATTACATTCAAAATGGGCACAGAAATCTATTCAATATTTTGCACAATTTACCAATGATAATTTGGTAAAATGTTACAAAATTAACATGAGAACATTTTGCAAATTTGCAGCGTAAAATGTTGAAAGTTTAAAAACCATTATCTCAAAAGAGATAGGAAATGATGCAAAACTGTCCTCGAAAAATGTTCTAAAAATGTTCCAAATTTGTGCTCGAAAACGTGGAAAAAATTCCAAACTTATACTCGAAAATACGCAAACCATTTTGCAAGTTGGGCGTGAAAACTGTTGAACATTTTGCAAACTTGTCTTCAGAAATAGCTGAAAATTTTGAAAATTTATACTGAAGAAATTTTAATAAGTTTGCAAAATGCTAACTAACCATTTGCAAAGCTAACCATTAAATGTGGACTGTGACAATTAACATTAATACGTTGAGTTTCCCTGACTATTTCAAATTAATCCACGACGTATATTTCAAAATAATTCATTCTTTCCTGACTTTACCATGCAGGATTTCCAAGTGTTTTCCAGGTCTTTTTCGCGGACTATGCAGCAGGAAATTTCTGTAGAGCGGCATGGCGGTTGAGAAGGCCACTCAATTCCTGATGTGTCAAAACCCCCAATCTTTAGCTTCCAAAAAATCAGGAATGCGCAATATGGCGCTTGTGGTTACTCCAAGCCAGATCTGCAAATGACAGCTGTTGTTTGCTACCCACAATGCACCGCTTTTTCCGCCATCCATCTTGCGCCGCCGGAGGGCAGGCGCGATGCAGATGAGTGGGCAAGGAGGAGTAGGTGGTGGTGGAAGGTATGGGTAGCAGACATGGGGCAACGACTATGGCATATATGCGAATAATATGCGTGCACTGGGGAAAATGGTGGGGTGCTATGAAAGCAAAGTTGAGAGGCAATGTATGCGCTAAGCGGCTTTGTGGCTCCACCTTCTCAATCAAGGGGGCTGAATGGACACCAAATATGAAGCTCTTTCTGGTTGCTGACCAGAGTTGGGGAGAGAGGTCGCATATTAAAAGGCCAACAGGAGACCTGCATGACTAAGGGGTAAGGGGAGGGATGGGGGGTTGTTGGGAAGATTGGAGGGGGACGCGGATTATTAGTCCATGTAGTGCGCTGGGGGAATGGGAAGATAATGGCGCCCTAAAAGCCCAACTAGAATGGATGGCCCACGCGCTAAAGACCCCTAAATGCACGCAGCAGTGATCCACAATGTCCAATGTTGTTCTAATCGCCTTGGCGTTTAATACGCCCGATTATTTACGAAAACATTTTTGAGCGATTATAACACTCCTCGTTGGCTCGTATTGCCTTACACCAGACGAGCAGAAGATATTGCTCAGTGAATCATTTGGTCTGGGGACAGGCCTTATCGAATACCTGAAGACGATAACTTCAGAGATTTTCATTCGCGTATACCTGCATAATATATACGTAAAGGAAACTTACATAATATTCGGAAATCCTTGTCTATACAGGCAATCTTCGGAAGAGTTATTGCAGATTCGGTAGCAAATTACCGCAATAAAGTGAGTCACAGACTCGCAGGAGTTGCTTACAAGTATCGATTGTACTATTATGAAGTTGGGTAGCGTACAATAGCTTTAGATCTAAAAACAATCTAGAAAAACTTAATTAAAAATACTTTATTGCTAAGAAATGCTGTTATAAGGCTGCCAAACACGAGGAATGATATTTCTGGAAATAAATTCGCGAGAAGTTGCAGGAAAGCTATTTCACTTGAAACAACTGCCTGTTGCTTCACACACGGAGGGATACCTTCAAAATGTATCCCGGCAGTACATGACAGCACTGCTTATTCCATTCTATGACGTATGTGCTTCCTGATTGGCTATCTAACAGTAAGGAACTTTTGTGCATGACTGTAAAATCTATGACTTCAGTTTCTTTCCAGAAATATGTTGCTCAGAATAGGATCATTTTCTGTTCTGGAAATATGTTTGCGAAGATTTTTTTTTCCAAATACACGGGGTAATTCCGAATGTCTAAAAGCAATTAGTTTCGGGAAACAAATTGCCTCGTATATGTGACGGCCTCGACATGGACTGATGTTCCCAGAAACAACTAGCAACACAAAGTTCCTCCATGTTTTCTAAAGGCCTTTACACACAGGGCAAATTCTATCCCGAAACTTTTTTCCAGATAGGCAAAAATGCATGACAGTCGAGTCATGCATAAAAGTTTCCTTCTGTTCGCTATAGCCAATCAGGAAATGCAAACGTCATAGGATGGAATATAAGCATTGCTGTTAAGTTAGCAATATTTTATTTCTAGTTTATAGTATACTAGCCTTAAAGCCCGGCTTTTCCCGGGGAAGCTAAAAAAGAGAAACATTCACCTTTGTTGGAAAGTAGTCATAACACCAAAGCAAACAGCCAAAAAACCCAAAAATATACGAAACTCCGTAGCAGAAGAGTATTTTCTATTTGCACCCGTATTGCGTCACCACGTACAAAACAGAAAAAAGAAGATACTATTCCGCTACGGGGCTCCGTACACACAAACATATGGGGGCAACACATACATGTGTACTGTATATATAAATAATGTAAATTTGTTTGGTATTATACAATAGAAGTATATACTGTGTAGGCTATATATTTATAGGAAATGTCGAGGATGGAGAGGAAATCCAGTAATATTTCTATAAATATATACAGTAAATCCTGTTAAGAGTGACCACCAAAAACATGCTAGGTTTGTCACTGCATGTACACAGGTGGTCACTTATACAAAGAATGCCTGAAGTCAATTAAAATAATGAACTTATACATTGCACTTATACATGTAGACTGTAATATACGTAGTAAAAAATTACAAAATTAAAAAAGGTAGGCCTATACAGAATCATCATGTCCACGGGTTAAAGCAAGATGTAAGGGGACTCATCCGTTAACTGGTCACTTTTTAAGGTACATTGGCAATGTAAAAATTGCAAAAAAGACAACACACACTATAGTCCCTGAACACAATAGACAGGTGGTCACTGGTCACTATACGGAGAATTTTTATGAAGGAAATGTATAAGCTAGAAAAAACAGCACACTAAAAAGTGGTCAACATAAACAGGATGTCACCATTCAAAGGTGGTCACTTTTCCAGGTTTTACTGTAGGTCTACCTTTAAAATTTACAGCAAGGACTGGACCAGCCTGCAGCCGCGAGACCAAGCATCAACGGTTTTTCCAAAGCACTTTTGGCATGCAGTCGCTGAATCACGTGATGTGCAAAATCGACATGCTAATTGGCTTAAACAATTCACTTAAGGTTATCGCTATTTTTAAACTAAATATAGCGCAATAATTTCCCACACGTAACTTCAGATCTTTCAAAAGTGTCATTCGCAAAGCTTCTGAGTACCCCTATTGAATAATAAGGGATGATTGAATGTATCACATTCTGTGCATGGTATAGAGTAGACCGTAACCTTAAAAAAAAAAAAACTGCCAAAATCAGTGTGAACAAAGTTTGATTTCTCATCCCATGTATTGAGTAATTAAAGTGATTATCAGTTTGGGGATTGCCCTTGTTGTAAACATATTTTTTTTTCGCAATGAAACAAAGAAAGTAAATAAAAACAAAATGTTGCAACTATACAGAGAGAAGGCAAAGAATTCCAAATGCCATGCACGTTGTCGTCCATTTCCTCTAATCATACCAATTAAGAAACATGTAAATTCGAAGGGGTTAGTATATGGCGAGCCAGGGTGACAGTTGTCTAAATCGTGGGATAAGTGTCAAGATCGGAAGGCTGATAATTCCTTTACCTTTCCATTACCTTCGTTGGCCATCCGTTCCTGGCATCTGACGTCGCCAGTGGCCGCCCCCTCACCCCGATGTTTTATCCTTGCCTGACTTAATTCCCACTCGTAAATACATGAATTAAGCATGTCATAAGTGCACACCGAGTGATACCTTTTAACAACAATTGAACATGGTTAGAGGGAAAAAAACACCTGGCGGATGTATGAACCCAACAGGCACGCATGTCTGACCAATGCCTGATGAGCATGCTGGAGGTGTTTGCCATGACGAGAAATTCCTCCGTTCTTCTGAAACAAAGCCACAAGATTAAATGGCATTAAATTATAATTATACATGCATTTCTTTTAAGAAAAAAAAATGATATAGTTGAAGTTGTACTTTACGGAAGTTTCGGTAATCTCTTATCCGAAATGTCTCGGACCATGCCATGCAGAGTTGTTTTTAAGATACAGTATTTTTGGATTGTATAGAGTATTTGAATATACGAGACGTTGATCTTTGAGATGGGACCTGAGTTTAACACCATTTACAGCATACAGTAAAACCTGGAAAAGTGACCACCTTTGAACTGTGACCACCAGTTAATGTTGACCACTTTTTAGGGCATTGTTTATTAAAGTTTACATTTTATTCTTAAAAATTCTCTGTAGGCCTATAGTGACCACTTGTCTATTGTGTACAGTGACCAGTGTGTGTTGTCGTTTTTGCAATTTTTACATTATCAATGTACCTTATAAAGTGACCAGATAACAGTTGAGTCACCATACATGTAGATAGTGACATTCAACTTTACAGCATTGCTATACTCCTGAAGAACTTCAAAAAGCGATTATTGATGAAATTACAAAGGAAGATGATTCTTTTGGAAATTCTGATGGGGAAAGTGGTACTTTTGGAAAAGAAATGGAAACTGAGATGATTTCAGACCTTTATGTTTAGGAAATGTGCAGCAGGTTACAAAATATACTGTTTCAAATCGCACCGAAATTATGGATCATGTTATTCAGAGAGAAAAAATAACTGAAAACATGAGACATAAAAAGCATTCAAAACAAGGAAAACTTGGTAATTTTTTCTTAAAAAAAACATTTATTTATTTAGAAATAAACGAGGAAATTCACACAATTTTTGATTTGCAGCTGAAAAACAGCATCAAAATATTTACTTTCAGATAAAAAATGTATTCATGGGTAAGTGATATGATATCTATTGGGGCATTTTCTTAGTTTTTAGAATGATGCTCCTTATTAGTGCATGCACCACGATTCACAGATTCATGTACCTCACAACAAGCCTTCAAAGTAAACCAAGTCACATTATCCACGCACACGAGCTGCGTGACGTCACATGCAAGTTACTTTACGTTGCATTAAAACTGATTGAATAATTAGAGGGAAATGGAAATTTTCAAAATTATGGCGCCATTATAGGTGCTAAAAATATTGTGATTTTAGGTTTTCGGATTTTAGAATATTTTTATATACGAGATCTGGGATTAACAAAATTTAAGGGAAATGTTTCAAACACACCCTTATGCACGTATCCGCGGTGGTTGGAAATCCCTAATTAATTTTATATGAAATTATTCAACGTTTTTAATAATTTTGAGTATAAAAAAGTATACACATTCATGTACACTAAAACTGATTGAATACTTTGGAATGTTGGAATTTTGGATTATAGGGATTATCGATCATTCCAAAAGCTTTTATTTAGCTATAAGGATGTATAATTTTTTGAAATAATAATTGTTCATAAAAAGTAAGGTTAATTCTATTTGTATTTGAATGCATCCATTTGTGAATCCTTCATGCAATACTACATGTTTTAAATATGCATGATGACACTGCATCTTGTTTCTAACTTAAATTAGTGAGATAAATGTATGTCACTTACTCAGTCGAATTTCGTGTATCAAATGATTGAAACTAATTGTCCTATCATATGTTTGAGACTTAAGGCAGTGCAAGGTTAAGACTTAAATACATAACATCTATACTTACAAATTTATTCTTAGATATAATTTGGAAATACAGTACCTGCAGGGTACAATACCGTATATTGTGCCTGCAGTTTTTCCTCAGAAAATATCATACATAGTTAGCATACAATTTATGAACACTGTTATAGTTGCCCATTTGCACAAGGATATACCTGTATACAGTACATAGTTAAAGTATTAGGGATATATATGACGAACAAATGCATCACCCATTCCCTCTAGTGGAAGTAGTGGCTCGACCTGCTCCATCACGTGACGTTGATTCGCACCTTCTAAAAATCGACGCGTCATTAATTGCATTACAGAGCAAAAATGTCAGCTCTTTCATGGATTACCGCTCAACACACTGAGTAATGGCATAATTGAATAATACATGAAAAATATCAACTGTTCCACACGTGACCTCATATTATGCCCATCCGAGGGATTTCAATGCGTATCCCATGTGGACAAAAATTTTGTATGTCAAGTGATGATTAGCCGTTTCCCCTTTCTGAATAATCTATATAGGCATGTATCCATTTACGGCATTTGTAAAGTATACAAGCACCTTGTTTCACAGCAAATCCCAGACAGCTTGCCATAAAATTGGTAAAATATGCCCACATCGAAATAAAAATACTGTACCTTGTGATATATTTAAAATACATATTTGATATACAATATATATTTACAAAGTCATCATTTACTATAATGCATTTCTTTCAAAAATACATAAAATTTATGCTTCTTTATATATTTTGTAAAGTATATTTGAATTAAAATATCTTTTATAAGGTAACTTATAGAGTTGCACTACAAATGCATTTAGATGTGCAGCATAAATATAAAGCATTATTCAACAATCTATAATGTGAAATACATGTATAATGAAAGACATTTGAAAATAGGTTTTGATTATGGATTATTCAACTAAATTTAGAGAACCGGATCACAAGTTATTTTTTTGTAAATATATTTTCATTATATATACACATAATTTTTTTTTGCAAAATTAAATATTTTATTAACTGTGTATTTTTAAATCATATATGTACAATCTTAAAATTATATTTTAAAGACCAAAGAAGATCAGTATTATTATTTTAATCAACCTTGTATGTGAAAGATGCATTGCTAACAAGACATATGAATAGTAAATATAACATTTCTCATAAGAAGTCTTAATTTTGAAAATATATTTTTTACATGAATTTGTAGTTGCATTTGTATAGTTCAATGGAAATGTAATTTAAATGTTACTGCAAATATCTTATAAAATACCATCTCAAGAATAAATTTTTGTGTGGATATTTTTAAGTGCACTTTAAAATATATTAAAAAAATACATTTGTAGGATGTTTGAAAATAACTTGGGTGTTCCAATCCATGCATACATATTATTTTAAAGCTAACTTTTGTATTCAGAAACATTTGTATTACAAAAAATGCATTTAAGAAAATATATTTCAATAGCTTTTTTTCGATGCAGGTGCAAGTGCAGTATATAATTAAAAGTCAGTAAATTTAAACATATCAAAACAAAATATCAATTAAGAACACCTATTGTTTACCTTTTACATCGCAGAGCACCGCTTTATGCCTTTTTCATTTAATTGTTTCTATAAACGCTTTCTTAATTATATTTTTTTGAGTTGGTTTGTGCTTATTATTATTGCATTCTGTACCATTGGTTCGGATAAAGTGTTCCCAACATGCTTTTGTTTTCAAGATCTGTGTTATTTAAAAAAAACAATTGTATTTCAATGCATCTGGGTATTTTACCAATATTACTCATATCCAAATTAATAAAATCATTTATTTAAACATTCATTTTACATGTCCAATGTGATAGAACGCTGAACATATAGTTTCATTTTGTTTTTAAAAGAGTTTACAAATATATGTATGCTGATGGCTGATTTTGTTTTTGAATCAATTTACAGTACATGTGCAGTGACACTTACTTATACATTGATTCCACATTAGATCAAGTGACTAGTATAAATGTTTAAAAACTTGAATGCGTTTTATTCATTTATAGAGCACTTAAGCAATGCGAAGTGTTTACAATCTGTTAGAAGCAGTGCAAAAAATTTCAAAACTGAGTTGAAATATATCGCATAATCATCGCGCGTGTGTTATGCTGCTAAATTTTCATTATTTAAAAATATGTTCAAATTCTTTCTAATTTCTTTTCTTCTAAAAAGTACAGGTATTTACAATGTTTCAAAGCTTATATATTCAATACATTCTGAGAAATATTTGAAGAATGGGACCATACCGAATTAAATTCTGATCAACAAATGAACATGCTGCAGTATACAAAAAAGTACGAGTAATCATTACATCATACAAATAAAACATGCATTCAAATAAATAGATAATTAATACGACAAAGTAGAAAACTGTTAACATAAACAGCCACAGATCGAAACGCAACAATTTTGACGAATTTTCCATTTTTGCTCCATTATTAACCTTTATTTGAATATTAAACGGCGCTGCGCAAGTGTTTTCGTTTTGCAAAGCTGCAGATGTGGATCCTGAATTTCTTCACAAAGATTATAAAAGCATCCATTATTAACTAAGCCTGAAATGAATTTTTCTCAGAAAGCTTCGAATTAAACAGAAGCACCGAAAGCTAGCTTTTTTTCAGAACCCCCATTAAAAACAAAATGGATTATAATAAATATTTTATGGCATCGAGCCTAGACTCCAATATGCAAGTTCAGATGCATGACTCGTAATGAAGTCTGCAAGCTCCTAAAATGCTGCATCATTCCAGCATCGCCCGTAATCCTTTCAGTTTACACAGAAGCAAATTTTCGAAATGACTTCGTTAATAATATATTACAAGAGCAATCATAATTATCTAAATGATTGTTTGAAAAAAGCAACAGTGAGCCCAAATGGTGCGCCAATCGATAAATATGCAATTTTCTTTTTCGAACCTCTACAACTTGTTCGGTTGCACCTATCCTATCTAACCCAATTAGTATAGCATGTATACTGTATATTGTATACATGTAGCTAGAGCAATTTTTGCCTAAGGCTGCATGTGCCACCCCAGAGCTCTGCAAATAGCGTTCTATAGCTCACTTGGTTCCAAGTTGTTGAAACATTTGCACAAGTAAAATTATGCTCGGAAAAAGACGTCAAATATTCAATTTGAAATTGGGAAGTCAATTAAGTTTTTCCTAAAGACCGTATACACACACGACGAAAGCTGTATCTATCAGCTGGCTATAAACGCAAATAAATTGGAAAAATTTGCAGGAAAATTATTACAATTGAAACAATCTTTGTTTCAAATGCTACACACATGACGTAATACTTTTTGAATATTTCCCTACAGCATATGGCAGCACTGCTTCAAAATTAATTGTGGGTAAACAAATCTGACAGCACTGCTTATTCCATCCTTTATGACGTATTGACTGTGTACTAGCATCCAATAAAAATAAACTTTTGTGCATGACTTTAAACCTATGGCGACTGTTTCTTTCCAGAAATATGTAGCTCAGAATAGGATCATTTCCTATTCTGTAAAAATATCTGGAAACCTATTTTCAAAGAAAATTCTTCCCAACATACGGGGAAATATCAAGAAATAACATGATGATTCTGTACTTCTTTGGTTTTGTGGTTTTTTAATACGTGTATTATAGTCTACATGTATAAGTGCAGTGTACATATGCTCATTATTTTAATTTAATTCCGGCGTTCTTTGCATAGTGACCATCTGTCTACAGTGACCAACATAGCATTTTTTATGGTCACTCTTAACAGGTTTTACTGTATAGAAGGGTTTACATGTTTCATGGATGATAAAACGAAATTTGATGAAAGAAAAACGGGTACTCAGTAAGAAGCATTGCGAATCGCACTTTAGCTGGTATATTATATGCATGAAGTCGCCCATGCAAAATCGCAGGTTAGCAGTCGTAAAGTCACGTGCGAAAAATCAACACGCTAATTGGTTTTTAAAAAAATCCACTCACGGTTTTCTCCGTTTACCAATTGCACGTATACCAAAGTGCGATTCTCAAAGCTCCTGCAGAATGCCCCCAACTTCTCGCAGCGCCATCCCGCGGCGTGCAATTCTGCAGTTGAATCCGTCATTAGACGAGTGTTGACAAGTTGTTCCACGGAACCAGCGCAAATTTCGTTCTGAACTATATCATCCGTCGGTTACCTCAGCTCTGCACTTTATGTAAATGAGGGCGGTTGCACGTTTTTAGTCATGCATACAGAAGCAAGCCAGGGAGAAATGTGCCCGGTTTACTCATGTGTGTGTCCATGGTATGGGATGTTTGTCAAAATTGCTAACCGTGTTTTCGGTGCGAACGCGCGGCAATGGGGAACATTGAACAATAAATAAAATTATACTGATTGGACGATCTCTTCCGTGAAATTACGATTCATTGTGCACACATTGCGGAAATGGAAGCTTTAAGAAAATTACGGCGGCGCTTCATGGCGCCTGTGGTATCCCGGCGTGGATAATCTGCATACGTGATGCCAAATGAGGAGGCTTTTTTTCTTTTTTCACTCATCACCAGTTCGAGGTGGAGGTGCGCCGACGCATTACGGATTTGGGCGCTAAAGGATAACCCTAAATTGTTAAATATAAGGGGGATCCTTCCAGCTTTTTGTTTTGTTTTCCGCTTGACGTCTAACTTAACGCGATAAGCGTTCGCGTAGAGAAAGAAGCGCTCGTTTGCATATCTCATTCTCGCGGTTTTGAAACTGCGCCATGGAGAATGAAACAAAAGCACCAATTCTGCGCTTAATTTCCTCCCACATGCACGCATTGAAGTCGACTCGCGTTTTTACGAACCTGCATGTATACAGGGTGTTTTTTAACTCATGGTACAAACTCAAACTGGTGTTAAACTAATAGCGCATTCGACCGCTCCAAAAAGAGTGCTCTGAGTGCAGGTTTTTACTCTGAAACCGTTCGACTGCTCCTTCATGTGTACTTGCTCCAAGTCGGTGCACCCTACCTGGT